>MCJB01025280.1:56921-73229 GCA_002018475.1 Nicotiana obtusifolia | reverse complement strand
GGGGGGGGGGGTGTTGGCAGCAATTCTATTATTTTCAGTTAATTGATCCTCAAAATGCTAGGAAATAAGGAGGCTGAAGGCCAGGAATGCCATTTTTGAGGGGCAGCTCAGTCAAGCCAAGTAGGAACTTGGTTCTAGTAGTGCACAAGGTGCAGATGTTGCTCGCTTGACTGTTGAAAATGCAGACATGAGGAAACAGGTCGAGGACTTGAAAGAGCAGCTGATAAACAAGCAGTAGTCTGCAAATGCTCGAGTAGATATTCTTCTCAAAGCCCTTGCCTCCTCATCCTTCCCTCCCTCTTCCAGTGCCCCTTAAATAGTACCCTTTCTCAGTGTCTAGCTTGAACATTGTTTGTCTTAACCCCTGTGTCTCTTTTGGCTTGTTGTTGTTATGACTAGTACTTTAAGTTTGTTTTTATGTTGATGTTTTTATAATAATGGTGCTACTGCCTCCGTTTTCTTCTTCTATTAATCAATGAGCATCTCAGTCTTTTACTATGCATGTTATATTCTTGTGCTCCATTTTTAACTATGTTGTGTGCACACATGTGGCATGAGTTAACTTTGTTGGACTTCTTTTTACATCTACTTGCATATATTCTTTTTATGACGCCAAAAGGGGAAAGAAAATTGAAGGGGTACAAAAAGGGGAACATGTTCTTAGGCTCTCAGGGGGGAATAAGTTATTCTGCAGGTAAATTGTATGGAGATCTGCTTCTTAGGAGGAATTTTCAATTATAAGTTTGTCATCATCAAAAAAGGAAAAATTGATAAGTTATGTGCCTTTTTATTTTGATGAACAAACTTCATATGAGAACCAGATAGGGAACCTGTTACACATCCTCAAAGTGCTCAAGAACAACAAGTCACATGTCTAGCACAAGTTCCAACATGATCAGTCAAAAAATTGGCAGAGGGAACATATGACTATCAGTTCCTCCGGTGACAGTACAAGGGAACTCCCTACAGCTGTTAAAGTCGTTGCACTGTTTCTCTACACACGCAACAGTATAGTCACTTTATGAAGCATGCCTTATACTGGATAATTGCATATATCATCCCAATTACCTCACTTATATACTACCAACATGAGGCAATGGAAAACACACACTTGCAAACCCTAAATCATTAAGTCTCTCTCAAGTGTGTTGCCGCCTTCATTGACTCAAAAGCTTGAAGAACAAAGTAGCAACAGAACAAAGGACAGATCTCAGCACTGAGTCTGTTATACGTCCTTAGTATTGTTGTATCTTTGTGAGTGTTATTTACTTGTAATTCCTACCCAGCTTAGTTAGAAGCATTCTGTTGGACATCGTCTGTAAAAACCATAAACCTTGTGTTTGTGTTTGGCTAGAGTTAGTCAAAGTGGTGAGCTTTGTAATAGAGTTATTACTAAGAGGCTTGCAATAGAGTTATTGCAAATCGGTGAGGGATTAAGAGGTTAATTCCTAGATTACAATAGGTTATAATCTAACGTTTGCTCGGTTAGTGAAGTTAAAATCCTAGGAGTGTAGATCGTGATTTTTAATCCTATAAACTGAAAGTTTTCTGCGTAAAACACTGCTGTGTCATTTACTTACTGCTGTGTGTGTTATGTGGGAACTGATAGAGAACCAGGTTCTCTATACAGTTTGATGGACTCTAAGTTTACGTCAATTTCTATAAAAGATGTTGCCTGAATACAACTGAAGAAGCTTCTTTGATTGTTCTTTGGAACTTAATGATTATCTTAAGAGTTGTTTCTTTGATTTACTTAAATTTTCTCCAATTCTCTATTCGTCCTGTTGCAAATATTTCAGTTTCTTATTCACGAAGAAAGTCTTTTTTCATACCAATGAATTATCAACTGGCGAAAGCAGGGGAAAAGTGGACGACGTTATGCTACCTGTTATGTACTAAGCTCCATTTTTTCAGAATAAACTTTGGTAGCTACACTACAAACTTCTCAAGCAATTAATATTATGTTTTTCTGTTATGTGATCAACTAACATCTCAGATACTCATAATTTATACTAATACAAGCTTGCTTTGGCTGTGGAAAATTGATTTGCTTATGCTGAAGTGTGCTATTCATCATGCAAAGACTGTCAAAGCTTTTGGGATCTTGATCATCAACTGTCCACCTATAAAATGACAGTAAACGCAAGTTAATTATCTAGTTAATCCACGATAAATGAAGATGAAAAAAGAAATGATAAATTACCCTAAAAGATATCGACTTGTATTTATAGACTAGATGTCCACTAAGAGTAGGGTTCTTTATATTTTATGTTATGTACTTAGAGTAGAGTTCTTTATATTTTATGTTATCTCCCCTTTGTAATTATTATATAAACACATCTAGTGGAATGAAATTAATTGTTTTACCAAAAATAATTATTCTACATGGTATCATTATGAGCCTTGATCCTAGGGCTTACATACCCCTAAACCTAGAGTTGCCGCTGTCTTCTTCTCCTTTTCAATGGCTGACGCCGCCATTCCCCCCCCAATTCCTCCCCAATCCTCATGACCCTAAAACACCTCTCATCTCTGTCACGATCCCGGGTGCAAAACTCCATGGATCCAACTACATGGGGTGGAAGAAGCAAGTAGATACCCTTCTTCATGGTTTTGGTCTCATTGGTTGGATTGACGGGACGAAACCGGCGCCGGCCACTACTCTAACCACGGCTGCCACCCCTGTTTCCGGTTTCGGGTCCTCCACCCCCAATCCGGCTTTTCTCTCCTAGTACCGCCAAGACAAGTTGTTACTATCTTCCATTCTTGGAAGCCTTGCGGAAGAAGTCACCTCCTTGGTGAATCCGGCGACCACCTCGAAGGCGGCATACGACATCTTGGAGACCACGTATGCCGCTCCTTCTCGAAGTCACATCAAAGAGGTTCGTGCTCGTCTAAAAATTACTGTTCAAGGCACATCCTCAATCACACAATATTTTCATGAAATTCGTACAATCAAGGATGAATTATCGTTATTGGGAAAGCCTCTTGATTTTGAAGATTTACTTGATAAAATCTTGGATGGTTTGGATCCTATTTACAAACATGTTGTGGATTCTATAAATGCCCGAGATACACCTATTACTGTTGATGCTTTGCAAGAAAAGTTGTTACATGAAGAGTTGAAACTTAAGCCATTGGGGTCCTTGACGTTTTTGTCTCACCCTGTCTCGACATTAGTGGCGGCTGCTCCGGCACTTCCCTCTGCCATACCTGCCCAGTCAGCCCCGCTAGTTGCTGCCTCCTCCTCGGGCTCTCGCAGGCACCGGAAGCCGTACCGTGGCCGCTGCCAGGCTTGCGGCATCCAAGGACACCCGCTGCGGGATTGTCCTACTCATGGATGGATGCTCCAGCACCTGCCACCTCAACCTGCTGCCCCTCGCCTGCTGCCTCCAGCACCTCCTGCAGTGCCTCCTGCCGTATCTCCCCGCCAGTCTGCACCACGTCCATGGCAGCCTCCACCTTGGCAGTCGTTCCCACAGCCGGCTGCCCACTATGCTTCTTCTATGCTTGCTGGTTATGCTCCATATTCTGGTTATTCTTCAGCTGCCTATGGGTCCTCCTATATGCCTCCACCTGAGGCCGGTTTTCAGGCTTTTCATGCACAAGGTCCGACATATGACGGTTCTGTTCCCGCACCGGGTCCTTCATGGCTTCTTGACAGTGGCGCCACTCACCATATCTCCACCGACCTAGCAAACCTTTCCCTCCACCAACCTTTTCCGCACACTGACTCTGTCTACATTGGAGATGGGAGCGCGCTTCCTATCACTCATACTGGTTCGACCACTCTCCCTACCTCACATCGTTCTCTTCATTTACATAACGTATTGCATGTTCCTAATATGAAAAAAAACTTGCTTTCCGTCTTCCAGTTATGTAAGTCTAATGATGTGGCAGTTGAATTTACTTCCTTTGGTTTTGTTGTAAAGGATCGCAGTTCGGGGACTCACCTTCTGGCGGGATGCACTAGAGACGGCACCTATGTGTGGCCCTCATCTAGCCCCTCTGCCTGCGTTTACTTCTCGGATGCTCATCCTCCCCACACTGTCTGGCATTCTCGCCTTGGTCATCCGGCATCTGCCATCTCTCGTCACATTTTATCGCATTATCAGTTGCCTTATTCTAGCTTCGCACTTAATAATAGCTGCACTGCCTGTAGTTGCAGCAAAAGTCATAAGTTACCTTTTTATGATTCTTCCATTATTTCCACTAGACCGTTAGAGTATATTTTCTCTGATGTATGGACATCTCCTGTTTCATCTAGTGAAAATTTTCGTTATTATGTGCTGTTTGTTGACCATTTTACTCATTATATGTGGCTGTATCCGATGCGGCATAAGTCTGATGTGCGATCCATTTTTGTTACGTTTCAAGCACTGGTTGAAAATTATTTTCAACTTAAAATTAAGTGCCTTTACTCAGATAATGGGGGCGAGTATCTTGCCTTGTCCTCTCACCTTGCCACCTCTGGCATTACCCATCTTACTACCCCTCCCCACACACCCGAACATAATGGTTTCAGTGAGCGCCGCCATCGACACATTGTCGAAACTGGACTTGCTCTCCTCTTCCATGCTTCCCTACCCTTGTCTTTTTGGCCTTATGCTTTTGAGACCGCTGTGTACCTCATAAACCGCCTTCCAACTCCTACTCTACATATGTCTTCTCCGTTCACCTGTCTTTTCCACCAGTCGCCTAACTACTCCAGGCTCCGTGTTTTCGGGTGTTTATGCTATCCCTGGCTTCGTCCCTACTCCGCTCACAAGCTGGATCCACGCTCTATCCCTTGTGTCTTTTTGGGCTATTCAAAAACCCAGAGTGCATATCTTTGCCTTGACCCCACTACCTCCAGACTTTATGTCTCCCGTCATGTACAGTTTGATGAGTCGGTCTTCCCTTACTCCTCTCTCATGTCCACTGCACCACGACCTACGCCCTCTACTGCTGACACATGGTGCCCCTCGCACTATGTTCTTCCTCCTGTTGTTTCTCAGACTGTTACCTCTCCGGTTCAGTCTCCCCCATCCACCGCCTCTTCTTCCCCAGCATCCACCCCGCCACAGTCTCCACCTCCGCCACCACCACCACCACCACCATCTTCTCTTTCCACCCATCCTATGACCACCGGTGCCAAAAATAATATCTGCAAGCCTATCCAAAAACTCTCCCTCACAGCTCAACTTCACCTTCTCTTGAGCCTTCTACTGCCACTCAAGCCTTGAAGGATCCGAAATGGCGGGCTGCCATGTCTGAGGAGTTTGAGGCGCTTGTGCGCAATGGTACATGGGAGTTGGTCCCTCCTGATGGTATTCAGAACTTAGTCGGCTGCAAGTGGGTTTACCGGACTAAGTATCTTTCTGATGGCAGTGTTGATTGGTGTAAGTCTAGGTTAGTTGCCAAGGGCTTTCATCAGCGCCCTGGTATTGACTATCAGGAGACTTTTAGTCCGGTTGTTAAGCCAACCACCATTCGCTTGGTTTTTACCTTGGCAGTCTCTCGAGGCTGGTCTCTCAGGCAGTTGGATGTCAACAATGCATTTCTACAGGGTCGTCTTTATGAGGATGTGTACATGGCTCAGCCTCAGGGATTTGTTGACACTGATCATCCGCACTATGTGTGTAAGCTGCATAAGGCTATCTATGGCCTTAAGCAGGCTCCCAGGGCTTGGTATTCAGAGTTGAGACAGTTTTTGTTGGCACAGGGGTTTCGGAATTCCAGGGCTGATACCTCGTTGTTTCTCTTCGACCGGGCTGGTGTCTCTGTGTTTGTGCTGGTTTATGTTGATGATATAGTGGTTACTGGGTCTGATCCGGGTACAGTTGATCGTTTTCTAGCTGAGTTGGCACGTCGTTTCTCTATCAAGGACCTTGGTACTCTGTCCTATTTTCTTGGAGTTGAGGTTCTACCGCATCGTGATGGTCTCCTACTATCTCAGCGGAAGTACATCCTTGATCTTCTGCATCGGACTCATATGGCTGATTCCAAGCCGGTACTTACTCCGCTAGCCACTAATCAGCCGTTGTCTCTCCTAGATGGCACAGCCCTGGATAACCCGACTGAGTATCAGACTGTTGTGGGTAGTCTGCAGTATTTGGCCCTCACTCGTCTTGACATTGCTTATGCCGTGAACAAGTTATCTCAGTTCATGCATAAGCCGACTACTGCTCATTGGGCCGCGGCGAAACGCCTACTCCGTTACCTTTGTGGTACTATTGACCTTGGTTTACTTCTTCGTCGTGTTTCCCAGCCGTCCTTGTATGCCTTCTCTGATTCTGACTAGTCCGGCAACAAGGATGATTATACCTCCACGAGTGCATATGTGGTCTATTTTGGTGGCTCCCCCAATCTCTTGGGCCTCTCGGAAGCAGCGCACTGTTGCTCGCTCTTCCACCGAGGCCGAGTACCGATCTGTTGCCTCCACTGCTGCAGAGCTCCGTTGATTGTGTTCTCTGTTGACTGAGCTTCGGGTGTGTCTCCCTGCTTGTCCTGTTATATACTGTGATAACGTGGGTGCTACGTACTTGTGTTCTAATCCTGTTTTTCACTCTCGGATGAAGCATATTGCCCTGGATTTTCACTTTATTCGGGAACAGGTTCAGCGTGGTATTCTACGTGTGACTCATGTTTCTGCAGCTGATCAGTTGGCTGATGCTCTGACGAAGCCGCTCTCTCGTGCTCCGTTTTTGCTTCTTCGGTCCAAGCTTGGACTTACTTACCGCCGTCCAGCTTGAGGGGGCGTATAGACTAGATGTCTATTTAGAGCAGAGTTCTTTATATTTTATGTTATGTACTTAGAGTAGAGTTCTTTATATTTTATGTTATCTCCCCTTTGTAATTATTATATAAACACATCTAGTGGAATGAAATTATTTATTCTACCAAAAATAATTGTTCTACACATAGACCAAGGCTGACAAAATCTGCAAATGAGTACTGAGCGAAAAAGAGCAGAATAGCTAGAGCTTCGAACCCCAAATAGCCGAAGGAATTAATGGGTAAAGAACACAGAGAGAGAGACGAAGAGAGAGTGACGAAGAAAGAAGGAAAATTGATGGGGGTAACAATTATTACTCATTTAATTACCAATGATTAAGGGATACTCATTTATCATTAATTTATATATAATTGATAATTTATATGTAACTAGTAATTTGTATATGAGAATGTATTAAGCGACAATCTCTTTAATAGGGATAAATAAGTTTATAATTTTGTATAGCCAAGTAAAATCTCTAATAGAACCACGTAAGGTAATAAGGGCAAGGAACGTTTAACTGATCAAATTATCTATTCGGACCTTTTCGTTTACAGAATTTTCAAAAGCAAGACCTTGAAATGATTTAAACTTTTAAGCAATATACACTGCATCTTTCAAAGTCGTAAATTTTCTCCCCAAAAAATCTAAGAGCCTAGTGGAGCCCATAATGCTTGCGTACTGTCTTGGAATGCCTTTAATGAGGAATCAATCTTATGCAAAAATTTTCGAAAAAAAGTTAAAAGAATAGAGGAAAAACAACCACCTTTTCGCAAAAATATTTTTTGTACTTTCTCACGAAGTTTAACAAACAAACAAAAAAGTTTGAAATCTACTGGAGTATCAATGAAGTGGGTTTTGAGAAAGTGTGTCATACAAAATAAAATAAGTAGAAAATGTAGCTCTGAATTAATCATAAATTATGATGCATACTCAATCACTTTAAGTAATTTATGAGACTTCCCTCTAAAGCGAAATAGTAATTATCAATCGACATGATGAACCTTTTTAATTGTTCATTGACGTTATCCAACTTACTTATTGTGAAGTATTCTGTTTGATATTAGCCATGACTCTTTATAAAAGCCACATCCATTTGGTTCTTCACATTCAATGAGATATATATGGCCTATTGCTAGTTTTCTCCTCCTTTTACCAATACTTCCTTTTATTTCTTTAATTTAATTAACATAACTAAGTTACAGTTTCTTTATATTTTCTTGAATCAAAAATCATATGGACGGAAAGAAATTAGAGTACAAGGGCAAGGAGGCAATGAAAGAGATCGAGAGACTAACGAAGAACGCTGATGAAGTTCAAGAGGGAATTCTAAGAGAAATTTTATTTCAAAACGGGGAAACCGAATACTTGAAAAAATTCATGGGATCAAAAGATAATAAACAAGTCTCAAAATTCAAGAGTCTTATCCCAGCAGTTACTTACGAGGAAATTCAGCCTTATATCTTACGAATCGCTAATGGAGAAGACTCTAATCTTATTTCTGCTCACCCCATCACTGAAATGCTTTGCAGGTATTTTTTTTCTTTTTCCCCCGTTTTCATGTATAGAGCCTAAGTTATATTAGTATATCATAATCTTTTTCGCTATCACGTCACCCATAAAAATTGAATTTGTAACTTGAAAATAAGACAAATTAACTGCTATATAGGTTAAGTGAACTGATCGTGTAAAAATTATTTTTTATTAATAGTGTATATAACTTAAACTCAATCTGCTGATTGATTTGGTTTCTATTTAAAGTTTGGTTGCTGAGTTTCTGTTTTTTGTTTCTTCTTTGGATACATATTGTAGCTCAGGGACGTCAGGTGGGGAGCCTAAGTTGATGCCTTCAATTGCTGAAGATCTCGACCGTCGAACTTTTCTCTACAATCTCATCATGCCTATTATAAACCAGTTAATTAATTTCACTCTCATTCACTTGTAAATTATTAGCTGTACGTGCTAGCTATTTTGCATGTTGCATGCATTCACAAAATGAATTGAAATTCCCCAGTCCTTTCGATAAAATGTTTTCGGGGTGATGGCATAGTAGGCTAGCTGTTGAAAGGTGGGAAATGGTAATTAGGTAGAAGAGACAAGACTAGTCTTTGGTGTGACTGGAAGAATAGCAATACCTAGGTGATAGCGGTGGAGTCGCAACCATCACTTATTTGTTAAAGAATAGACTTATTTTAAGGGGATTAAAATGGATGTTCTAGGCTACACCATCTATTACCTTAATTTTTTGTGTTGGATGCTCAAATATTGCAAATGGTATACGAGCAAAACTTTAGTGAATTATTTGCATAACCAGTTAGTACTTTTTTTATGTTCTGTTGCTCTGATATCTCTAAACTCAACCGATGGATGGAGCTGCTCTAGGCTTCTACATCAGCCCACTAAGGCATTAAAATTTATGCTCTAGACCCACTCAGTAGCCTGTTGAGTCTTATCTGTCTCCCTTCAACCAGGGCTCGCTCTTGTAGAGCCTCCCCTTCATTATACAAGAAACAAAAAAATAGAAAGAAAAATTAAATTCACACATAAGCTTATAACCAGATTACACGTGTAGAATGTTGTATAATGGTTTTAAATTATAATATCCTGAGATACGCTTGCACCCTATTTGCCTGATAAGTTTTGGATCGAATGCTCAAATTATTTCACAAACTATAATTCCAGTTACAAATCCCCGATTTCACTTTATTTCATCTATGGACTAGGATTAGATCATTTTTTTTGTCAATTTTTCAGAAAGAAAGTTATTTTTTTCCCAAAATTACGCTTACCTAGTAAAAATACTTATTCGTACATGGCGTTTATACGATATAGGTGCATGATATATGTTTGTAAATAGACTCATCTCACTGAATTATGGTTAATATATATATATATATATGTATATATATTCACCTAATAAAATTACATAACCATGCTTCATACTGAAGTTTCATTCTTCTGTATATCTGTTTTTAATTTGTACTCTTGATTTACTGTTTTGGTGCTCTACACTAATTAATCCTCATTATTTAACCAGGTACATACCAGGACTTGATGAAGGTAAAGCCATGTTCCTCTACTTTGTCAAGGCAGAAATGTCTACACCTTGTGGCATACCAGCAAGGACAGTACTTACAAGTTACTACAAAAGCAAGCACTTTAAATGTCGATCAGAGGATCCTTATAACGATTACACAAGCCCAGACCAAGCTATACTATGTTATGACAGTAACCAAAGCATGTATTGCCAGTTACTAGCTGGACTTGTCTATCGCCACCAAGTCCTCCGAATTGGTGCCGTTTTCGCCTCCGCCCTCCTCCGTGCCATCTCTTTCCTCCAACGTAATTGGCAAAATATGTGTCATGACATTCGAACGGGCCAATTAAATGCCATGATCACCGATGTTTCTTGTCGATCTGTCCAGTCCCATATTCTTTCGACTTTAAACCTAAACTCTGATATCGATGCAGATGAGATTGAGAAAATTTGTGGACGTTCGTCGTGGAAGGGGATAATTTGCCAACTTTGGCCTAAGGCGAAATATATTGAGGCAGTTGTCACAGGGTCCATGTCACAATATATACCGGCTTTAGAGTACTATAGTGAAGGAAAATTGCCTTTAATTTGTACGATGTATGCCTCGTCTGAATGTTACTTTGGTGTCAATTTGAAACCCTTGAATCCTCCAGATGAGGTGTCTTTCACCCTATTGCCTAATATGGCATATTTTGAATTCATACCTTTAGGAGCTAATGGAACTTTCTTAATGGACTTGGACGAAGAAGAATTTGTGCCTCAGAGTAAGCTGGTTGACCTGGTCCACGTTAGACTTGGTTATTATTACGAGTTGGTGGTTACTACATTTTCAGGTACATCATCTTCGGTTTTTAGCAATATATAAATTATCAGAGTTTAATTTTTCTTAGTCCATACAATAATACTGTAAAAAAGTTTTACATCATCAAGTCACTTAAAATGATACTGACATGTAATCATCCCCAATAAGAATATTAGCATCCTGAAAAGTAGGACGAATTATCTGCTCGTAAAATTTTGTTTACGCCTCAGTGTATTTGAAGTTAAAACACGTAAATATAAAAATTTCACCGTCATTTAACAGAATTGCACTATGCCTAATTCAGTTCGATAGCATTAGTGTTAGTAAGATATCTTTTATTTTTAGATTGCTATTACTAGCATTTAACCGCTATCTTATCTTCGGTTTTTTACTACTTGTTACCATTTCTTCTTTCATTATTTTTTTAGCCGAGGGTCTATCGGAAAACAATCTCTTTGTCCTTCCAGGTTAGGGTAAGGTTGCATACGTGTTACCCTCTTCAGACCCACTTATGGGAACTCACTTGTTTCAAATTATTGTCGTTAGGACTGTATCGGTATCGCATTGGAGATGTGTTGCAAGTAACTGGATTCCACAATAAAGCCCCTCAATTCAGATTCATTTGCCGAAGAAACGTGGTCCTCAGCATTGACAATGACAAGACCAACGAGCAAGACCTTCACAGGAGCATAACTCTAGCCAAGAAACTCCTGGAGCCGCACCAGGCTCTGCTCGTCGAATACACCAGTTACGCTGATGCCTCCTCCCTACCAGGCCACTACGTCCTCTATTGGGAGATCGTTCACAGCCATTCCATCATCGACAAAGGTGTTGATTACGATAACTTTAGTGTTTAGAACTCTATCCTACAACTGAGTGCATATAACTTTTACAAATTATTTTGATTTGGGTGTTAGATTTAGACCATGAAAATATATAGAACTCATCTAATTAACTTTTTAGTCATAGCCAGAGTAGGGTCTTCTAAAAAATGGGGCTAATTCGGGTTGCAAGACTCATTGTTTAGCTCAAATTGACATGTCCATCTTCATCCACGCAAACATTGGATGATTTATAACCCAATTACATGTTTAATGATTTGAACCTTTTAAACCCGCCCAAATATAATCTAACCTGCATGCCATTTGACACCTCTAGTTTTGACAAGAAAGTGCATTAGTTTGCCTCCAAGAATGTACATTCTTAATTATGCTTCTACTTAAACGACGGGACAAAAGTAGTTACTATAGAAAATTAATACTGTTCATGTAATTTCATACACCGTTACGTTGTAGTTGATATTTGCAAGCGAATACAACGAGTTCTCTTCTCTAACAGATGTCAATGTGGAAGCGCAAGTGCTTGAAGAGTGTTGCATTGCCATTGAAGAACAGCTTGACTACATATACAGGCGATGTCGGACGAATGACAAGTCCGTTGGGCCACTAGAGATTCGATTGGTGAAGCCAGGCACTTTTGAAGCGTTAATGGACTTGCTTATAAGTCAAGGTGGATCTATTAATCAGTACAAAACTCCAAGATGCATTATCTCCAACGATTCTGCACTTCAACTTCTAAACTCTACTGTTAAAGCTTCTTATTTTAGCCCAAGGGAACCTTCATGGAGTGCTTGAGTAATTACTCCTGCTAATAGACCTTTTTTAAATTTTTTTTTTTTTAAGGGTTGTAGCTCTAAATATGGGCTTGTATTTTTCATCATCTTTCGGGGGAACCTGCCTTCAAACTTTAATTAGCAGTGGAGCATCATCCTGCTCTAATTGACGTTGAATGATCAATTCCTTTTCTATCTATCATTAGAAGTAGGGCGGGTGGCGTACCACTGAGCTATCGATCGCGAAGCTATCGCCCGATTCAACCAACCGTCCGTCCTGGTGCCTTTGCTACTGATTTGACCGCTTCTTATCATTAATCCGGGTTCACCTTGGCCCTTGCCCAGAGTCAATTTCTTATTTCTTCCAAGTTTATCTTATTTATGTTTTAAGAATTAAAATGCCTAAAGGCTTGGGTTAATCGGACCCTATACATATAAAATGCTACATTTGCTAGAAATTTATCTGCAATTATATATAGTTTATGTCAAGTTAGAATTGAAAAAACAATTAACTTTGATGAGATGAGAGGACTCTTCTCGTTCGTTGCCTTTAATTTTGTTTCGATAGTTGGTAGTGGAAATCGCTTGACCAATAGATAGAAATTCCCAACAATTACCGCAATTATTTTCTAGAAGATTGCACCATCGAACCATTCTTCTCTCATGTCACAAGATCTCAGAGGATTTACAAGCAAGGCAGTGATTCCAAAGTCATGAACTTAAACAAAAATACCGTTCAACCATATGTATTAGAGTAAAATTTATCCATCAGTTAGACAGTTGGGATGTGACTGTGATTAATAACGGTACAAGTGCATATATACTCCATAAAATACTATTATTCATAAAAATTCAGAAGAAGCTTTTCGAATTATTCACTTCACTCCAACTTAAATATATACATAATAAGACCACTTACAAAACCAAAAAAAAGGTAATGACATTATAGAAAGAGTTTCTGTTTTGAGAAAATAGACATAGTTTTCCCATCCCAATATTAAAAGTAAAACAACTTACTTTTGTAATATTGTTTTTTATTATTTTAAGTATGGCTCCAAGACCCCACGAACATGATAGTTCTAATTGGATCTTCCAAGTAAGAAATCGTTCTTCTTTGATTTTTGCCGCAAATATTATAGCACTCAGCTGCAGTATTCCCCGATTCGTTGGATGTTTGTTTGGAATTAAGGGGCGTTGTAATAGCTGATTCACAAGCTCCCCAGAGCTTCTCCCTCATTGTTCTCTTTGATTCGTTAATCAAAGAGTTATCTCCGGCAGGGAAATGGTGATGTTTCATTATATATCTTGGTCTTGGCGTGCTGAAACTATTTGATTTTATTAGCCTGCCCAAGATGTTGAAGTTGAATTTATAGAAAAACTACTCCATGAAATGAGAAGCAGAGCAGAGGGCACATGATCGATGAGTCCACTTATTAAGCATATATTCCTTTTGTTTGTGGATATATATATCAGCTTGCTCCTATCAATATTCAATAGTCACAGTTACCACTAATCAGAATTTATGTTCTCTAGCAAGCTTTATATTACACTAATATACATATTAACAGAAAATAGTAAAATTAGAAAGAAATAATTTCAGACGATTTAAATAAGATATTTGATTCCAGATAACGAAGGAGGAAAAGTACTTATAGTGGAACAAGAATATTTTCCAATTGGCACCAGATTTGAGTACCAGATAAGAATATTATCCATATATAAGAAGAATCTACTGAATTTGAGATCTAGAACTGCCTTTCGGAAAGGAAAAAGAAAAAATATCTGGAATTGGAATCAGCTTGCTCTTTAAGTTACACACATTCGGGCACTGCCCTGGAGTTTTACTTGTAGAAATTCGAATGCCAAGGATTTGGAGCTGGAGAAATTCCAAGATACTGTCCAGGAGTTCAGTTTTTACAACTTAAAGCTCCAGGACGATTCTGGAGTTCGAACTTCTACAGGGTAACATTGTCGTGAGTTCTAAGGGTAAAAAGGTCTTTGTAACTCAAAACTTACTACTAGTATTTTTTAACTATGTTTCAAATGTTGTTCATTTAGTGGGTATATTTTTACGAATCTGGATTAGTTTGCGTTTCGAATACTAGATAATTATATTGTATATGCATATTTATAAAAAGAGATTTAGAATTTGATAAACAAACGGTTCTATTTAATATCTAATGGAAAGGAGGTGAGGCTGAGTCTACAAAAACCACATAATTATATTAATCGTACCGTATATATCAGTACACAAAGTAAATGACATGGATATAAATGACTGTCTTATTGTATTGCAAGATAACTACTTCAGACAGAAAACACAACAGATTTTAGGCTTCTGGAAATAGGGTCATCCATTAGCTCATGATATTCTTTATTTTTGCAGCTTCTCCAATCCCTTAACCCAAGCTGGCCTAGCCAAGATATCAGCACACCATGCACTCACACGAGGGCGCGAATCAAACACTGCCTTAACTTTTGTACTCATCAAGTAATATATATTTGGAATATGGTGCAAATCAACCAATGTAAAAGAGTCTCCGCCTAAGTAGTTTGACTCTGCCAATCGAGTTTCGTATATGTCAAGAACCTTAGACAATTGCGCTTCGCTTTCCTTCACAGCATCATCATCTGTGGTCATGCCGATAATTGGTTTTATGCCTAGTTCCCAGGTTAACTTTGAAGCAGGTGGTTCAAATTTTTGGCCTTCTACTTCCATCCACACTGACATAATGGGCGTCTTCTTTGGATCTTGGAGTATTAGTTGATAGCCATTGTCAGCATAAACATGAGCAATGTATTGGGTGATTGCCCTTGATTCTGCATTACAAGTTCCCAATTTATCATTTCAAATTGATGGTGCAAAAGGTCAGGTTACTTATTAAGTAATTATGGGTAAAAGTATTTATAATAAGCATTTATTGGTAAACTAGTAAGTATAATCGAGTAACTAGCCTGCTATAACATGATAGATTTATTGGTGCTAATATTTAGAAATTGAACAAATAGCAAAAACACTTACCAAAGAGCTTCAAGTCCCCATCTTCTAATGCTGGTACTTGACCAAAAGGCTGCATCGGTTTAAAAAATGTCATTTTTAGAGCGAGGGCATGAAACCATGTTCAAAGCTAAAGTTGCGAAAAATGATAACATGAGACATCTTTATCAATGGTCAATTCCAATATGCAGAAAACTGGAGTGGTGATAAACAGAGGCAGGCTAAGACTATATTCAATGGGTTCAACTGATTTCAGTATTCTTTTTCCGGAACATAAATATATATGTAAAAGAAATCAGTAACAATAGACGTAATGTGATTATGCTTACATTGAGCGAAAGGTAAGGGTGCTTCTTGTGTTCGCCACAGGCCATATCAACAGGGACCAACTCAAAATCCAAATCCTTCTCGATTAGGCAAGATACAACTCTCATGGTTGCAGTTGACATGGGGCTACCATGGACTTTGATCGCCATAATTTCTGGATATATAGCTAAAGATCAAGAATAATTAATTAGGATTGTGATGGATATATTGCTTGAACTTGATGAAATAAGGTTATGTTATGGAGGTATATATAGGATACGAGGTAAAATTTCTTTATGTCATTCTTTAATAAAATTATCCCAAAAGTCTTGGTGGCTAAACAAACCCTTTAATGCTTTTAATTAAGATGCTAATACCATGATCTTGAGATGGAGAAAGACTTATTAATAATCTGATTAGGTAAGTAATGACTTCACAAGTCTCCTCATATTGTTGACCAAATGATTTTTTTTTAATAATAATGGTACAGTCCTTTCACCTGCTGCATCTTCCTTCCAGGAAAGTACTTTGGGTAATTACATATCTGCTTCTGTCAGGATGCACGTTCTCTTTGATACCATACACTGATATGAAATAGTCAATCACAGCTGATGACATTTAAAAGCCAAAAAGTAAGTCGAAACTATTTTATGTAAGATGTTAGAATAGATTTTAACTGTATTGGAACGTTGACAAACAAGTTGGATAGCGCACATTGACTTCTTCAAATTATAGTAGAAGTGTGAAAGTTAAAGTAAATTTAAAAAAGAAAAAAAAGAGGTGGGGGTGGGGGGTG
>MCJB01025280.1:28427-56901 GCA_002018475.1 Nicotiana obtusifolia | reverse complement strand
TGGCGAAGCTGATAAAGTAAAGCTCTTGGTATTTGTTCTCCAACAATCGGTGATGAACCAGCCGCTGTAATTTGCTGAAATGTTGTCTGAGACAGGGGTTGGGCAAATGTGGGAGGTGCGGAAACTTCAAACACTTAGGGTCGTTTGGTAGGCCGTATTAAGCAAAATAATCCCCTTATAAAAAATTAATTCGTCCAATACCATATTTGGTCGGTCAATTCAATTTACTTCTACCTAATACATGGATTAGTTATACCTCATATGAGGGATTAACTAATACCAAGGAAAGGAAGGGATTACTAATCCCTGGATTAGCTATACATGGATAAGACTTAAAATTACTAAATCCAGACTTATACATTGCATAATTAATTTTTAATACAATGAACCAAACACTTGATAAAAAATAATCCCAACACTACAATCCCTGCATTACTAATCCCTGCATTACTTGTGTTCGTACCAAACGACCCCTTATAGTTATCACTAGTGAGGTTATGCCCGGGCTTATTCAGTAATATAGCAGCCTCCAGGTTAAACAAAAATAATCGGTGAAAATATAATCTCTCTCTCTCTCTCTCTCTCTCTCTCTCTCTCTCTCTCTCTCTCTCTCTCTCACACACACACACACACACACACATATATATATATATATATATATATAATACATACATACAAAATTTATATATGTGTATAATTATGTATAATTAATGCATAATTCAAATATATAGCTACAAAAAATAAACAGTAAATATGACAGGTTATTTGTGTAAAAATTCTATTTTTTTTATACGAATTCAGTAATTGAGCCCAACATAAATAAAGTTATATTGTTTTGTTACACGTTCACCAACTGATAACTCCTTGAAAATTATATATACGTGAAATTCAATCAAACAAATGGAGCAACTACAAAGTGTGTATTGCATTCTCTGGCATTAACACTATTTTACTTAGCCAAACCAAAACACCAAGGCCACAAAGTGTGTATTGCATTCTCTGGCATTCTCCATAAAAACACAACGTTTACTTAGTCAAACCAAAACAACAAGACCACTTAAAAATTATCACATAATATTTTTCTACAATACAAATGGAGAATGTGCGGTTAATGATAAGTTACAACACTAATAAAAGAAAGATAAATTTATTCAACAAGATATACAAAAATCATTGCAGAATGACTATGGTTCCCCTATTGTCTGATGTTCCAAAAACTCGTTGAATTCTGGAACAGTACTCTCAAGATTGAAGTAGTGATGTGGCCTGGTGAAAACAAAAAAACATAAGTTGAGTTCATAGTAAAGTTACGATATTACTGAAAACACAAAAGCAGGGGAAAAGTATCCTAGAGAAAATTATCAATATCTAATGTGTTATTGAGATAACATTATCTGAAAATTAGGAAATGATTGTCAAGTCAGCATGTAATCTGCTGCAAGGCAAGGCTTAGTCCAGAATGTTTAATTCAATTTGAGTAGTTAACTTTATCAAATAAGATACAAGAATCAGAACAAGAAAAGAGAAAAAAACTTTTGAAAAAATGAAGGACATAGAAGAATTTCATTCTCGCAAAAGTAAATTGTCACACCACGTAGTCCATCACTTTTTTTCTTTCCAACTCAAATTTGTACTTGATAAGTACAAAAAGATCATCTCAAAGTAGGTACATACTGAGCAACAATATTGAAGCAAAACCGTAATAGAATCCTAGTATACATGCAATTCAACTTTGGATACCTATATGTTGACCACAACAGTGTTGCAATTACTTATGTCGATGGAAGCAACAATTGTTAAGGAAAAGTTTAATGACACAAAACCACAATTCAACTATATATGTACAAGTTCGAATCTTGCTAATTTAATTGAACAGTCCTTACTCTATGCAATTTATGATAAACTAATGAAAGTGAAAGTTTGGAAACAACAAATCCAGCATATTCTGATCCTATTCGGCTATTCCTTCTTTCCAGTTCCCACAACAGGATATTAATTGATCTATTCTTCTTTTTGTTTAAATTTTAGCCACCTTTGGTTGATATATGATCTTCGTTTCAGTAATAACAAAATTCAAAATTAAAAAACAGCTTTAAAAAAAGAGAAGTTTTAAGTGGGATTCGCAACCGCAAAGATGAAAAAAATATTATGCTCTATGCTCCATCCCTCATAGAAACCCAATGGCACAAATAAAGTATAATACTCAAAAGAAACTTTGAAATAACATACCTGCATTACAATTAAACATGCAGAGACTCTGCTTTACACTTAACCAAGTTAAAGAGAGGCTGTAGTTCGTGATACCACTTAGATCGTGTATTATCTCTTTATATCAGACTCCAAATTAGGAGCAGCTTAAAAGTAAAATGAAACAAAGATCTCACCTTAAAGGTCGCAATAAAATTGACCTCCTAATTCCTATAAGGTTCTCCGAGAGAACGAATAACTGAACACCTGAAGAATCTACATTCTGCACAATCCAAGGATGCTCAAGTACCTTTTTCAGGAGAAGACACTGAGTAGAACCCTTAGAAGCACGTGCTGCTGTATTTTAAAGTATCTGAATGGATTAGAGAAAATTCTGACTAATGATGTCCTTGGCAGCTGATGAGACAATTGGTTTGGCAGGAAATTTGAGATCCATTTGCACAATCTTGTGCACATCTATAGAAAAACCTGACCAATATACCTAATATTGTTAAACTGGTAATATATATATATAAGTCGTTTGTCATTTCAAACTCGTCCATGCCAGATCTAGCTAATGAAGAAAGGTTTAAAAATTGTAATGCTTGTGTGCACTATGTGTAATTTCATTCTGTCGTTTCATACTCATCCATGCAGAATTTGAAAATGTACCATGAACATTAGTTGTAGCATTATATGAAAGAATTCACACTTTTTCTAAAAGGAGGACTCTGTGTATAAAATGTAATGTACTACTATTTCTTCTAAAATCTTCTTCCTTTTTTGTGTTTCGTATTTATGTTTCTCGTGAAACTTCTAGTTTACATTTGGAAGAAAAGATTACCTTTTATATGTGTTCGAGTGTTCCTTTGCTTCAAATGGAGGCATCTCGTACAGAAACTCAAAGCATAGGATACCAAGGCTCCAAATGTCCGCACTTGCGTCATGTTCCACACTTTTCACTGTAAGTTCAGCCACCAACATATCTCAAAACATGTAAAAGCAGTTAAAAATTTGCTAAGCTAAATTTTTATACATGTCACCTTTCATTGAAGCTCACAAGACACTACTTTATTTTTATCTTTTAGTGAAATTCGATACCTATCCAGCCATATCCCACAAGAATGAGTTCACAAATCGTACAAAAATACATTGGAGGAGGGTCACCTAACGCCAAAAAAACTATTAAGAAATCATATAATTATTATTGAGTTATAACATGGCAAACATAACATAATTTTACAGCAGGTAGAAATGACTAAAAATGAACTACTTAGACTTTGAAATATATAATCACAGAAAAGTAATAATTTTGCAAAATAAATTGCAAAGAAGATGTAGTAAGTCTAACAAAGATAAAATTGTATAGTTAGTTAAAGCTGTTGCAAAGCAAGATGGTTATCCATATATGTAGAAGTTGTTAATATGTTAGTTGTTATCTGATTTGAAGGACCAGTACGATGGTATAAGATAAACCCAAAGCAACTTTTGTAATTCTATGCTTGGAATAAAGTTGGCAAAATAACAATTAGTTCCTTAATTTCCTATTGGAAGAATCACGATTCTTCCCAAATCTTCACAATTGAACTGATCTTAATTATCTCCTGTTACAGTATGTCAAGATGCCAAGCTTCCTCTACTAAGCTAATAGAAGCTTTTACCAACTATCATTCTAAAAATTAACTGGTCATTCTGACAATTTTCACTTACCCAAGCCCTTGCATATCAATCACTTGCCCATTTCTTTTCACCAGAAGTTCAACCACAGACCCCATGTGTTACTCAGGGACTTCAACAGTAGCAATCTGCAAAATATGAAATACAGAAGTCAAGACTAAGGAGAGCCCCAATCAGGAAATTAAACACTTAGATACCACTTTCGAGATAGCATATTCAAAAGGTATTTTTTTATTAGCCAAAGTTAACTGGTTTAAGAGGTCCCTAGAGCCGACAGACAGTTATAATTTCTATTGCGCAATTTCACAAACACAATGAAAGTCCAAATGCAGTATGTAAAATAACAACCTCAAGGCCATTCTTATTGCGCTTTGACAAATTTGAAACATACGAAAATTAAGACTAAACCATGAAATGAGCCAAGACCAAAATAAAAAGCGTAAAAACATGTGAGATGGGAATATAGAAGATTTGAGTTGAGAAAGGCAAGAAAACGGAAGAACAAAGGAGTAAAAAATAGAACTCACGAATAGCTCCACAAAGAAAAGCAGCAAAACTTAATAGTACCAGAAAACAGCAAAAGAGATGGATCGCAAGAGCAGAAATTAAGGAATTGGCAAGAGCAGAAATTAAGAAATTGTAAAATTTTGTCAGAGAAAGCACGGAGAGATTCTGGATCACTGCTAAGGATGACAATTGCGTTCAATAACCACGCGTCAAACTTGAAGAAACTGGGTAGCACGCACTCTCAGGAACTTGTAGTACCTCCCTTAGCCATCATACACCAGGAAAACTACACGAATTATAAAAAATTACAAAAAGGGGTAGCAGAAACAATAGTCAGAGAATCAAAATTGAAATAAAATCCAAGCAACCTGATTGGAAGCAATATAAAAGCAATGGATATATGAGAAGAGAACGTTATTGTACAGCCTATTTGGCAAACTTGCTTATAGCAACAAATTACTTTTCACCATCATGTGTATAAACTGATAAATATGTTTTAACTGCGTGTGTCAACTTTATTTCGAGAATTTGAAGTACATGTTTCACAAACAAGATGGGTGTTCTTGTGCTAAAATTGTATGTTCAACTCCGTTTAGTTCAAGAGATAGAGTAACATGTAAAAGATTCACAAGAAAGCCTTTTGAATAATTTCATCATAAACTAAATTTTATGTAGAATGATCGTTATCACTATCTGGTTTGGCGGTCGAATTAATATCTTGACACAATTGGAAGCTTTTGATCTCGACAATGCAACATAAAATTGGCCATGTGAAAACACTAGTTCCCGTAAATATATTCCAACAAAATTCAATGTTTGACCTTGTGCTTTATTTATAGTCATAGCAAAACACAGTCTGGCTGGAAATTGTGTTCTTTTAAACTGCACTGGTGATTTTTCATCTTCTGATGACATCAATGGTATTCTCGGAATAAACACGTGTATTTTTAAAGCCACCGCTTGCAATTTTTGCGCTATAACTTGCATTTTAAAATCACAACATGTCAATCTTGTGTCATTACATAAACCTTCACAATGATTCAAATTTCGTAGTATTGTACAATTTTCTTTCAAAGTTAATCTGTAAGGAGGTAAACCAACAAAATTTAAAGAATGCAAAAAATCTTCGTACTGACTTTGATCATTCAATTCACATGCTTCATTAATTGCAACAAATGTTTTAGCTTCTTCTGGAAATTTGGCTATAAGCATATCATGTATTTCATTTACAAAATCATTTTTCGTCGTTAAAATAACACGGGAAGTCATATAAGATGCATCATAGAAGAAATCATGCATATTAGGAAATATTGTTTCAAATAATGCATTCAAATATTCACAAAAGGCCCGATCAGTTTTTGCATGCATATTTTCTGACAGTTGTAATTTTTTAAGTCGGGGCCAAATGTCAGAATATAATAAACTTTCATGAATAAAATCTTCTCTTTTCTCGTTTCGAACTACTGGTAGAGTTTGTCTAAAATCACCACCAAAGACAACAACTTTACCACCAAAAAGCACATTAGTATTCAAAAGATATTTCAAAAGTTTCAATCATTTTCTTTTTTTCCATCGACACTTCATCCCATACAATTAATTTTGCATCTCGAATCAAATAGGCAAGTGAATTTTGTTTGCTAATATGATGACCCGATAGGTCATCTAGAGTTTTAAACCTTAATTCTGCATTTCGAAACATCAAATATCTTATTTTAGCCTTCTTCGATTTGCGTGCGTAGTCCGGATATTTTTCTGAAAGGCTTTTCTGTTAAAAATTGATAAAATATAAAATTTTGCCTTAAAGACCTATTTGAGTTGACTTCGGTCAACATTTTGAGCAAACGGACCCGGATCCGTATTTTAATTGTCTCGGTGGGTCCGTATCGTGATTTGGGACATGGGCGTATGCCCGGAATCGAATTCGGATGTCCCTAGCTCGAGTTATCGCTTTTTGTCAAAATTTTGAGTTTAAAGGCTTAATGAATTTAAAGGTTTGACCAATATTTGACTTTGTTGATACCGGGTCCGTATTTTAGTTTTGGAACTCGGTATAGGTCCGTTACTGTATTCATGACTTGTCTGCCAAATATGGTGAGAAACAGAGTTGGTTTGACGTGATTCGGACGTCCGGTTATTAAAATAGAAGTTCATAAGTTTTCTTAAAAATTTCATTTGATTTGGTGTCCGGTTCATAGTTCTAGGTATTATTTTGGCGATTTGATCTCGCGAACAAGTTCGTATAATATTTTTGGACTTGTGTGCATGCTTGGTTTTGGAGCCCCGAGGGCTCGGGTGAGTTTCGGATAGGCTACGGAATGGATTGGACTTAGAATTTATAGTTGTTTCTGGTGTCTGCTGCAGATCTCGCAATGGCTCGCATTTGCGAGCCTCGCATTTGCGAAGAAACCATCGCTTTTGCGAGCCTAGGCATGGCTGTGGGTCCTTGCATTTGCGAGGTAAAAGTTAGCAATTGCGATCTTGCCATTTCGGCTTTTGCGAAGGTAGAGTCACATTTGCGACTCGGCACTTTTTGTGATGATCTTCGCATTTGCGAAGAAAGGTCCGCATTTGCGAGGGCATCGAGTTCACATTTGCGGCTATTTTATCGCAAATGCGATTATTGGGATTCTGAGAGGAGTTCGCAATTGCGACCTCTTTCTTGCAATTGCAGTGTTCGCAATTCCGAACAAGTTATCGCAACTGCGACATCTGCAACTGGGTAAAAGTTGAGTTAGACGGAATTTCTTTCATTTTATCAAAATTTCAAATCTAGAGAATCCTAGAGGCGATTTTCCCAAGAGCCATTCTTCCCCAATTCATTGGTAAGTGATTCTAACCTATTTTCTTTCAATCTTTCATTACTTTTCACAAGATCTTAACCTAAAATCTAGGATTTTCATGGTGGAAATTGGGGGTTTGGGAAGAATTAGGAATTTTTGTAAAATTAGAATTTAGACCTCAAATTGAGGTCGGATTTCGAAACAAAATACATAACCGGGCTGGGGGTTGAATGGGAAATCGGGTTTTGGTACGAATTTCGTGTTTAGACTAAGCGGGCCAAGGAGATGACTTTTTCAATAATGACCTAAATTGAACCTTTTCATTCGTGGGTAGTTCCTAAGGCTTATATTGAATCGTTTGGTTGATAATTTACTAGATTTGGTTGTTTCGGAGGCATGCTTGAAAGAAAAAGTCGTGGTTGAGCACTGAGTTGATCTTTGGAGCGAGGTAAGTGTCGTGGTTAACCTTGATTTGAGGGATTAGGACTTTGTTTGTTATGTGCCACTTGTTCAAATGTTGGGGTACAACCTATATGTGAAGTGATACTTATGCGTTGTTGTTAGGTTAAAGCATGCGGGTGGGACTTGTTCCCTGTAATTTATTTCTTTATTTAATCATAATATCCATGCTTAGACTAGCTAATTACTAAATTGATTGTTTTTCCACACTTATGGGCTATTTGGGATAATTGAGCATTATTTCTGAAGTAGAGATAGTATAGTGGAGCCATTGTTGACATAAGACTTGATCTTGCCTATTCCATCTCCCTGTTGTTATATGTGTATTGTTACATGGTAAGGGAGAGTGTTAATGCACGAAGGGTGATGTCGTGCCGTATTTGAGTGTTAATGCACGAAGGTTGATGCCCTGCCATATTTGAGAGTTAATGCACGAAGGGCGATGCCGTGCCGTATTTATTGTTTCATGATGAAATTGAGAGTGAAAGCACGAAAGGTAATGCCGTGACGTATTTATCATTTTATGGTGAGATTAAGAGTAAAAGCACGAAGGGTGACGCCGTATCATAATTATTGTTTTATGGTGAGGCTGAGAGTAAAAGCACGAAGGGCGGTGCCGTGCATTTTTATTCATTATGTTTGTTCATTTTGGTTGGTTGAAGGTTTATTGACTGTTCTTGTTATCATTCCCTGTTGTAGTTACCGTATCTTGTACCCCTTCCGCATGTCCCCTCCCAATAGAACTAGTTAATTCTTTATTTTGTTGTTATGTTGTATGCATATTTCCGTCTGTACAGGTTTATTTACATGGGTGTTTTGTCATAGCCTCGTCATTACCTCGCCGAGGTTAGGCTCGACACTTACGCAATAAATTTGGTCGGTTGTACTCATACTACACTCTCCACTTCTTGTGCAGATTTTGGTACTGGTCCCAGCTGTTCGTGAGGCATATCAGCTCGGATTGGCATTTGGAGACTCGAGGTAGACTGCTGGCGTCCACAAACCTCGAAGTCCCCTTCCATTTCCCCTATTTACTGTTCTTTTCATTCAAATATAGTCGTATTTATTTCAAATCCTATTTGTAGAGACTTTAGAAGCTCGTGAACTTGTGACTCCAGATCCGTGTTGTACTTAGATATTATTGGTTTTTATGTCAGTTCGTACCCCGTTTAGTTTCATTTCGGTTTAATTTGTTTTACTTATTTTACTTGATTAAAATTGGTTTAAAGATTCTCTAACGTTGGCTTGCCTAACAAGTAAAATGTTAGGCGCCATCACGGTCCTAAAGGTGGGACTTCCGGGTCGTGAAAAGTTGGTATCGGAGCATTAGGTTGCCTAGGTCACACAACTCAGGAGCAGGCTTAGTCGAGTCTGGAGGATCGGTACGGAGACGTCTGTACTTATCTTCCAGAGGCTATAAAGTTTAGGAACAAACTTCACTTCTATTCTTCTTTGTTGTGTGATTTATCATTGCTGATTGAAATCTTCTATTCTTGTCCTCCTGCAGATGGTGAGAACACGTGCTACTTCTTCAGCTGGACAGCAGCTGGAGCTCCCAGTGGCAGCTCCTAAGAAGGGCAAAGGTCGAGGCCAAGGTCGCACCAGAGGCCGAGGTAGGGGCAGAGCTTAGCCTAGTGCTCGAGCTGCAGCACCAACACCAGTAGTGGAGCTTCAGGTGGATTTTGATGAGGAGGTTCCAGCTCAGACGGTACCTGTTGGACCAGCTCAGGTCCCGAAGGGGTTCATCGCCACCCTAGTACTGCAAGACACTCTAGTCCATTTGGTGGGCCTTATGGAGAGTGTGGCCCAGACTGTTACCTTCCCGGTAGAACCAGCCGTCTTTCAAGTTGGGAGAGGAGCACAGACTCCCGCTACCCACACTCTAGAGCAGATGACTCCCCAGTATCAGACACCAGCAGCCCCGCTAGCTGGGGTAGTTCAGCCGATTATTGCGGCACAGGCCGGCGATAGGCCCGCCATGTCTTCTGAGGGCTTATTGAGATTGGACAAGTTCACCAAGCTCTTCCCAGTTCACTTCAGTGGTGCACCTTCTGAGGACCCACAGGATTATCTTAACCTCTGCCATGAGGTGCTGCGGACGATGGGGATAGTTGAGACTAATGGGGTCGATTTTGCTGTATTTCAGATGACGGGTTCCGCCAAGAGGTGGTGGAGGGATTTCATGTTGACCAAACCAGCTAAGTCGCCTGCTCTTACATGGGACCAGTTATCTCAGCTCTTCCTAGAGAAGTTCCTCCCTATCACATTGAGAGAGGATTACCGCCGGTAGTTCGAGCGTCTTCAGCAGGACAGTATGACGGTTACTCAATACGAGACTCATTTTGTAGATCTAGCACGTCATGCACTTCTTTTTCTTCCTACTGAGAGAGAGGGGGGGCGGGTGAGGAGGTTTATTGATGGACTCGCTCACCCTATCAAGCTTCAGATGGCCAAGGAGACTGGGGGTGAGATATCTTTTCAGGAAGCTACTAATGTCGCCAGGCGGATCGAGGTGGTCCTTGCACAGGAGAGAGGGCAGGGTTCTGATAAGAGGCCTCATCATTCTGATGGGTTCAGTGGCTCCTCGTCTGGAGGCAGGGGTACTTTTGGTAAAGGCCATCCTCCCAGGCCGTTTCATTCAACACTCCAAGCATCCCACGGTGCTTCAAGTAGTCGCGGCCCTCATATGTCTCATTCTGATTAGCTAGCCTACAGTGCACCATCAGCTCCTATTAGTCCACCTCTGCTCCAGAGTTTTTAGAGTGGTTACTCAGTTTGACAGGGTCAGTTTCTGGGTCAGCAGTCAGAGCAGCCGAGGTCCTGTTATACTTGTGGTGACCCGAAGCACATTGCTAGATTTTGCCCTGAGGCACCGAGCAGCTCAAAACAGCAGGGTTCTCATGCATTGGTTCCGGCAACGGTTGCTTCACCGCCTGCTCCGCCGGCTAGAGGCAGGGGTCAGGCAGCTAAAGGTGGAGGTTAGGCCACTAGAGGTGGAGGTCAGGCCGTTAGAGGTGGAGGCCAGCCAGTTAGAGGTCGCCCCAGGGATGTGGTTCAGAATGGTGGGGCCCAGCCCCGATGTTATGCTTTCCCAGCCAGGCCTGAGGCTTAGTCGTCTGATGTTGTTATCACAAGTATTGTTTCAGTTTTTCATAGGGATGCTTCAGTTCTATTTGATCCGAGCTTTACTTATTCCTACGTGTCATCATATTTTGCTTCATATCTGGTTGTGCCTCATGATTCTTTGAGTTCTCCTGTGTATGTGTCCACACCAGTGGGAGATTCTATTGTTGTAGATCGTGTCTATCGTCCGTGTGTGGTTACCATTAGGAGTCTCGACACTAGCGTAGATCTTCTACTTCTCGATATGGTTGATTTTGATGTCATCTTGGGCATGGATTGGCTGTCACCTTATCATGCTATATTGGATTATCACGCTAAAACAATGACCTTAGCCTTGCTGGGGTTGCCTCGATTAGAGTGGAGGAGGACTCTTGGCCATTCTACCAGCAGGGTTATCTCTTATGTGAAGGCTCGGCATATGATCGAAAAGGGGTGTCTAGCTTATTTGGCTCATGTCCGCGATTCTAGTGCGGAGGTTTCTTCCATGGATTCAGTGCCAGTTGTTCGTGAGTTTCCAGAGGTATTTCCTGCAGATCTGCCGCGGATACCACCCGACTGAGATATTGATTTTTGTATTGGTTTGGCTCCAGGAACTCAGCCCATTTCCATTCCGCCATACTGTATGGCCCCGCCAAAGTTGAAAGAATTGAAGGAGCAGTTGCAAGATTTGATTGATAAGGGCTTCATTAGACCTAGTGTCTCGCACTGGGGTGCGCCTGTGTTGTTTGTGAAGAAGAAAGATGGATCGATGAGGATGTGTATAGATTATCGGCAGTTGAACAAAGTCACCATCACGAACAAGTATCCTTTGCCACGGATTGATGACTTAATTGATCAGCTTTAGCGTGCCAAGGTGTTTTCGAAGATTGATTGGAGGTCTGGCTACCATCAGTTGAAGACTAAGGCATCTGATGTCCCTAAGACCTTTTCAGACTCGGTATGGGCATTATGAGTTTCTAGTGATGTCATTTGGGTTGACAAATGCCCCAGCAACATTTATGGATTTGATGAATCGAGTGTTCAAGCCCTATTGACCAGATTGATCCAGAAGGGTGCCCCGTTCAAATGGTCAGACGAGTGTGAGGCGAGCTTTCAGAAGCTCAAGACTGCTTTGACTACAGCGCTAGTGTTGGTGTTGCCCAAAGGTTCAAGATCTATACGGTATATTGTGATGCATCTCGTGTTGGGCTCGGAGCATTATTGATGCAGGATAGCAGGGTGATCACATATGCATCGTGGTAGTTGAAGGTCCATGAGAAGAATTACCCTGTTCGCGATCTAGAGCTGGCAGCCACTGTTCATGCACTGAAGATCTGGAGGCATTATCTTTACGGCGTGTCGTGCGAGGTTTTCACGGATCATCAGAGTCTATAATATTTTTTTCAAACAAAAGGATCCTAGTTTGAGGTAGAGGAGGTGGTTGGAGCTATTAAAGACTATGATATCACCATCTTGTATCATCCCGAGAAGGCCAATATGGTGGCCGATGCCTTGAGTAGAAAGGCAGCGAGTATGGGCAGCCTTGCATACATTCTAGTCGTTGAGAGACCGCTTGCATCAGATGTTCAGGCCTTGGCCAATCAGTTCATAAGGTTGGATGTTTTAGAGCCCAGTCGTGTTCTAGCTTGTACAGCCGTTCGGTCTTCTTTGTTTGAGCGCATCAGGGAGCGGCAGTATGATGACCCTCATTTGCTTGTCCTTAAGGACACAGTGCGACACGGTGGTGCCAAGCAAGTTACTGTTGGAGATGATGGAGTTTTGAGGATGCAGGGTCGTATTTGTGTGCCCAATGTAGATGGACTTCGTGAGTTGAATCTTGAGGAGGCCCACAGTTCCCACTATTCTACTCATTCGGGTGCCGTCAAGATGTATCAGGACTTGCGGCAGCATTACTAATGGAGAAGGATGAAGAAGGACATAGTTGCATATGTAGCTCGGTGTCTAAATTGTTAGCAAGTAAAGTATGAGCATCAGAGACCTGGTGGTTTGCTTCAAAAGTTAGAGATTCCTGAGTGAAAGTGGGAGCATATCACTATGGATTTTTTTTGTTGGACTCCCACGGACTCAGAGGAAGTTCAATGCAGTATGAGTCATTGTGGACAGGCTGAACAAGTCAGCGCATTTCATTCCTGTGGCAGTTACCTATTCTTCAGAGCAATTAGCTAAGATCTACATCTGCGAGATCGTCCGTCTTCACGGTGTGCCCGTGTCTATCATTTCTGATCGAGGTACGCAGTTCAACTCGCACTTCTAGAAAGCAGTACAGTGTGAGTTGGGCACGCGGTTGAGTTGTGCACAGCATTTCATCCTCAGACAGATGGACAGTCCGAGCGCACTATTCAGATATTGGAGGATATGCTCCGCGCCTGTGTTATAGATTTCAAGGGTTCGTGGGGTCAGTTCTTGCCACTTGGTCGGAGTTTGCCTACAGCAACAGCTACTAGTCGAGCATTCAGATGGTCCCCTATGAGGCATTATACGGGAGGCAGTGTCATTCGCCAGTTGGATGGTTCGAGCTGGGGGAGGCTCGGTTATTGGGTACAGATTTGGTACAGGATGCTTTGGATAAGGTCAAGATTATTCAGGATCGACTTCGCACAGCTCAGTCCAGGCAAAAGAGTTATGCCAACCGTAGAGTTCACGATGTTGCATTCATGGTTGGAGAGAGGATGTAGCTCCGGGTTTCACCCATGAAGGGTGTGATGAGGTTCGGAAAAAAGGGCAAGATGAGCCCTAGGTACATCGGACCCTTTGAGATTCTGGAGAGAGTGGGTGAGCTGGCTTACAGGCTCAAATTGCCACCTAGTTTATCAGCAGTCCATCCAGTGTTCCATGTGTCTATGCTTCAGAAGTATCACGGAGATCCGTCCCATGTGTTAGATTTCAGCTCAGTCCAATTGGACAAGGATTTTACTTATGAGGAGAAGCTGGTGGCTATTCTAGCGCGGCAAGTTCAACAGTTGAGATCTAAGAGTTATCCTTCGGCTCGAGTGCAGTGGAGAGGTCAGCCCGTCGAGGCAGCTACTTGGGAGTCCGAGTCGGACATGCGGAGTAGATATCCATACTTTTTCACCAGTCCAGGTACTTTTCTATGTCCGCTCGAGGATGAACGGTTGTTGTAGAGATGGAGAATGTGATAACCCGGGTGGGACTTGTTCCTTGTAATTTGTTTCTTTCTTTGATCATAATATCCATGCTTAGATTAGTTAATTACTAAATTGATTGATCTTTCCGCACTTATGGGCTATCTGTGATAATTGAGCATTGTTTTGAAGTAGAGATTGGTATAGTGGAACTATTGTTCTATCTCCTTGTTGTTATACGTGCATTGTTACATGGTAAGGGAGAGTATTAATGCACGAAGGGTGATGTCGTGCCGTATTTGAGTGTTAATGCACGAAGGGTGATGCCCTACCATATTTGATAGTTAATGCACAAAGCGTGATGCAGTGTCATATCTATTGTTTCATGATGAAATTGAGAGTGAAAGCACGAAGGGTGATGCCGTACCGTATTTATCATTTTATGGTGAGATTGAGAGTAAAAGCACGAAGGGTGATGTCGTGCCATTATTACTATTTTATGGTGAGGCTGAGAGTAAAAGCACGAAGGGTGGTGCCGTGCAGTTTTATTCATTATGTTTGTTCATTTTGTTGGTTGAAGGTTTATTAACTATTCTTATTATCATTCCCTGTTGTAGTTACCGTATCTTGTACCCATTTCACATGTCCCCTCCCAATAGACTTGTTAATTCTTTATTTGTTGTTATGTTGTACGCATATTTCCGTGTGTACAGGTTTATTTACGTGGTTGTTTTGTCATAGCCTCGTCACTATCTCGTCGAGGTTAGGCTCGACACTTACGGAGTACATTGGGTCGGTTGTACTCATACTATACTCTGCACTTCTTGTGCAGATTTTGGTACTGGTCTCAGCTGTCCGTGAGGCATATCAGCTCGGATTGGCATTCGGAGACTCGCGGTAGATCTGCTGGCGTCCGCAGACCTTGACGTCCCCTTCTATTTTCCCTATTTACTGTTCTTTCATTCAAGACAGTATATATTTATTTCAAACCTTATTTGTAGAGACTCTAGAAGCTCGCGAACTTGTGAATCCAGATCCAGATTGTACTTCTATATTATTGGTTTTTATGTCATTTCGTACCCCGTTTTAGTTTTATTTCGGTTTAATTGGTTTTACTTATTTGACTTGATTAAAATTGGTTTAAAGATTCTCTAACGTTGGCTTGCCTAGCAAGTGAAATGTTAGGCGCCATCACGGTCCCGAAGGTGGGAATTCCGGATTGTGACAGCTAATATTGTAACTAAAGTTTTCATCAATGTCATGGGAATTTTAAAACGGGAATGAGCTGTACGGCCACCTGGAAGAATCAAAGTAGCAACTCTAGAGGTTGTTGTTGCTAGAGCAATAAATCCTTTAGATCGCACAGTAGCTAATAAGGCACGATATAAAAAAGTTTTACCTGTTCCTCCATGACCGTCAACAAAAAAAGCTCCTGCTCTGTTCGAAGATATTCTGTCTATAATCACATTGTAGGACATTTTCTGTTCATGGTTCAACTTTTATCGCAGTAATAGCTCTTCTTCAGTAATGATTATGTTTCTTTCGAAGAATATTTCTCTTGCTTGTTTGGCAGCCTCTGAAGCCTTGAAATTTTCATGGATAAGTTTATACTCATTAATGTTATGTCCCATCGAATGTAAGATGCCATTGAGACAGTCTAAAACTTTATATCGAACACTTTTCGTTCCGATCTCTGGTAAAGTTTTGAAGTCTTCAGACATAGAATCCTCGAATTTCTCCCACAATTCTCTTGGATTAGCAGGATCACAATATACCAACAATATAGCAAACAAGCATCTCAAGCTACATGGCATTTGATAACTCTCAGCTTCTACCATACATTCAGTTAAGTTATTGTCACAATGAGGTAGTCCTCTTTTTTGAGTTGATTCTCTGAATGTATCGCAACGTACTTCATTTACAGTTAGTAGGTCTTCATATGATTTTGGTCCTCTAATATGCATTAATAATAATCTCAGATAATATCTTTCACCTTCTGTTGGATGACATGTTACAACACATCCAATGACATTACCCTTTGTTCGACGGGTCCACATTTTATATTGTAATGACCATACGAAATATTGTGAAAATTCTTTATACAGTAGATTGAGCTTTATTGCGTCTTCATTTGTTTTGTTCATAGCAAAAAATTCTGTTAACATTGTTTTTCTAATCTTAAGATTATTCATAATTGAGTTTATACTCGATGCACTCCTAAAAGAAACAAATTATGTCCTTCAAGATGTAACTGAAGATGATAAACAGTTGGTGTCATTTCATTAATAGGAAAGCCAAATAAACGTCATGTAGCCTCAGGTGGTGATACCCATCGAGCAGATTGATATTCTTTTATTTCATCTACTTCAACATTAGCGTCATTGTCATGGATGTGAAATGCGATTTTATCTTAACAACTTTAACATCTGAACAAATTTCAACATTTATGTGACAATTGAATTTTCCAATTAAGAATGGATTATAAAGGACAACCCATGAGTTATCGAAATAGTGATCTTTGACTTTTACAAGTCCCGTGTTTCGCCTTTTATAAATTGGGTAAGAATTTTTTCCTTTTGATGTTTGATCAGCAAAGCTTCTTGGATATTTGAATTTGCAATAACTTTTTTTCTTTTGCATACATGAATTTATATGATTTAACTTACCACAAGGTCCATACATTATATGTTGGAGAACAAGTTTATATAGGGTTTTTTCAGCTTTACAATCAGATAGCTCAGCACGACAATATTGTCATAAGATTCTGGAGTAAGTAGTTTGTATTCATTAGTAAGTATAATAAGGAAATGAGCATGTAGTAAACCACATTTGTGAAATTCTATAGTATACATAAAAGCTGCAACTTTTCCAAAGATATTTCTTTTTAATATATATGTTTTTAGTTCTTCTATCTTTACTCTAAAAACTTGACTAATTAAATCAGGTCTGTTTTGTGCTTCGCAGTTGATAGCAAGTGCTCTTTTATCTCGGGCCAAGATAGGTACAAGTTATCGTTATGAATAAATCAGGTTTTCCAAATTGTTGTATTAAAGAAATAGCATCGATGTAGCGTCGACACATGTCTCTTGATCCTCTTATAAAAGTAACAGGAAGGAAGGTTTTTTTTCTATATTTGAAGCGTCTCTTTCTCCAAGTCTTAAAACATCAATGAGTCCTTGTAGCATTTCTATTCTAAAGAGATCTGGGTTGAATGAAAAAAAATTCAATCTTGTGTTTCAAGTTTTATGTGTTCATCTACTGAATATTGCTAAAATAATCTTTCAGAATGCAAAGTTTCATTTATTTCATCTTCTCTCATTCGGAATTTATAAGAGTAATATTCACGAACAGAGATATTATCTCTTTTTCGTTTTCCTTTTTCAAGATTTTGAGCTTCCATGTCAAGGTATTCATCACGGAACACATATTTCTAATACTTGGTAATTCTTCGTGTTCACAATAGGCTCGGCGTTTAGAAGTATCTTTTGGTTGTATAATTTTTTTAATGCCACAGTGCCATCCACTTTAACCATATGAAAACAATAGTGGGTACTGTAAAGGATGTAGTTCACTATCTGAGATCTATTGCTATGAGTGTAGATTCGAATATGAGGTGCAGAACTAACTTCAGTGATTTCGTTTTCAACCCATATTCCTGTAACTTTTGTTGTAGTAGGAAGATTGTATACACGTTGAGTAGTTCGATAGATTTGAAACATCTATTAGGGATTTTAAGAAAATAGAGTATGGAGTAATTCTCAGTATATTCATTAGTTTTTTGACTATTGATTCATGAATTTTTTCAGAGCAAACCATTCTGTTAGCTAATTCGTCATCGTTGCCGTAGGGTATAGTTGTAGATTTATTGCTATTCCACTCTGAGGCAGTAAATCATTTATAAAATGGTATATCTTCCCTTGAACTCTAAATATATAAATACCACGATTTTTTTTTGCTAATTCTTTGTCATAATTTACACCACGTGATGTAAATGCAAACATATTATTGTATGTTCTGATATATGTTCGAAAATATTTACATTCTTCCGTAGTTCCTAAATATAAATTTTGCAGTTCAGCAGGCATCTCATGTGAAACTAACTTGATCGAATCATTGTTACAGCAGAATCCAGGTGGTCCATATTCAAATATTTTGGCACCGCAAAATTTATAATTAGGAACAGTCTTCAAGGAAACATAATCAGATTATAACTGACCTACGTATGTACAGGATTTTTTTTTTGTGAGTTATAACCTGTATATTTAGGTATCATTAGCATAAAATTACCAATTAGATAATATACAACACTATCATAATAAAAGATTGGTGCAAACTTTTTTTTTCTAAACCTCCTTGAGCTCATACTACTATTTTCATTAGATGCACGTGACATTGAGCCTAACGCCAAAAAGTAATAAATTAGCAATAAATAAAAATATTATGTAAAAGTTAACATTGCATCGTTGACACTTGCCTATTTCACAGGAGTAGAAGGGATAAGTTATGCTCTTTTGCTTGTCAAATGTACTGGTAAAGCATCAACGTGACGCTCATTGACTAACAGGGAAAACACAACACACATTTAGCATCATTTAATTATACTCGCATGCAAAGAGCGTGAAGGGACATTTCTACAAAAATTAAAATAACAAAGGATGTGTTCTGACCTATTTTTGAAACAAAAGAAAGCCCCTAAAAGGAACATTTTGTTGCTGAAACTCAGTTACAGCTGGAGTAGCGCCAGAAAAAACAACATTCTCAGAAAGACTACTCTTTTTTGACTGTGTCTTTTTGTTCGTCGTAGTAACAATGCTTCTTTTTTCCCCGCAGATATTAGTCTGTTCATTTCATGTCGCCTAAGTTTCATCTCAGCTTCAGATTTTGCGAAGCAAACATGTTTGTTTGTTTGTTCAGAACCTATTATTTCTACAAAACTACAATTATAGAAATTAAAACACACGAAGTAAACAGAAATAGTTTGCTGGCAGCGGTAACATCAGAAGCGAATAACATTAATAAAAAGTACTATTGAAACTCAAATATATCTGACTTTTTTTCTCTGAGCACTACATAGAACAAAAATAGTAACAACATCTAATGGTTCCTTAATTGAACCCGTAGATCTTCCTCAATCACGGGAACTACAATAACGAACCTGATTAACTATAACTTCTAATCTATTTTGCATTTAAATTAAGAAGGTTATAAGATCAGCACCACTAACAAAGTAACATTTTAAATACTCACAATAGTAAAATTGATGAAAAATGAACAATAGCAAATATCTGAGTTTTCATTAGATGTGGATTAGGCGCACATAACCTAGTATTTAAGTGAAGAAGGCTAGATGGGCGGGCCTATATTTTTCGAACCTTGCGCCACCGCCACTCGGATATCTCTATTACTAAACCAAAATCATTTCTTAAGCAAAGGAAAATCAATCTTGACGACTATTTAAACGAAGACGGAAAGAAACTAAAGAACACCACTTAAGCTAATGAAACTTCTTGCAACGTCAAGCAGAGATTTCCTATTCGTGCATCTGCCAAACTTCAACTCCTGTAACGTTGTCGAATTTGTCATTGGGCACTAAAGTACATGGAAGCCCTAACTCAAAATGCAACCAAATAATGTAACCAGAGAAAACAAAAGACAGGAACATGCATAAGAAATCTAATAGAAAACCTGATTGAAGAATTTTTTCAAACACCTTGAGAACAAAATTTATTAACATATTTCACTTTGTCTACAGGAATCCCCTCACTATTCAGGGGAAAACACGTATTCCTAGCATATTATCAAGGATTGAAACAAATCAATACAAAAAACACAAGATGAGAAGATGATTACCCAGTGGAAAATACCAATAGACAGAGGGGAGGAGCAAGAGAGCAGAGATATGAAGCGAAGAGGCGTTTGAAGAAGAGGGCTTTGCAGATGAATCTTTTCACAAATGTCCATGTAGTAAGAGAAATCAAACGTGAGTTGACAGCTATCAAAATTGGGCTACACGTGTTGGGCTGGAAATATAGGGCATGAGATAATTTTGGGCCAGGCGGACATGTTGACCGTGAGCTGCCTGGTTATCCCCGTTTACAATATAGGAATAGATATCAATTCTATGCCATTGGCTATTTAGTAAGAATTAACCAAAAACATCATATCAGGAGTTCCTGTGAGGCCAGGCATTATCTACCTGAAAATAAGATAAAAATGAATGCAAAACTTTGAGAGGTGAACGTTTTTTCGTCCACTTGTATGGAAGAATGACGCGGGGAAGTCAATTGTCCCTTCTCCAGCTAATTAATCAATATTCTTCCTCCATTGATCAAGAATTTCCACTTTACGGGAATTATCATGGTCCTCTAATAAGGGCTAGGGTTTCAACATTTTTTACTCACCCCAAACTCTTACATGAGGACGAGAATTAAACGCAGCCTTGGATATAGTTCCGATCAAGTAGTGTATAACTGGGACATGGTGCATATCTGCCAGGGTAAAGCTGTCTTCTCCCAAGTGTTTTAATTCCCTTAGTCTCATCTCGTATACATCAAGAATCTTTCCAAGATTATCTTCGTTTTCAGCCACACAGTTGCATTGTCCATCACCATGCCCAACAATGGCAGCTCAAAGCTCAGTTTGGAAGCTACAAGATCGAACATTGTTGATTCAACCTCCATCCACACTGACATGATGGCCAATTTCTTTGGCTCCTGCCCTAACTACTGATTTCCCTTTCTGCAAATGTGTGGTCATTGTATTGGATAAGATCGGTGATGAGCCTACTTAAAGAGCATAGGAAGTCAGGACTAGAACTCCCACCAATCCAGTGAGGCTCAAAATAAATAAAGTGATCCGATTACCTTCATACATTTAGCAGTAGTCGCCGGTAAAACTTGTGTCAAAAAAGGACAAAATAAACTTCTATATTATAATCTATAAGGAAAATAGAACAACATTTATTTCTAAGAACCTTGCTATTACCTTGGTATAAAATGCGGTCCAAGGACTAAATCTGAGAGAAATATGCACATAAAATGATGGACTCATCTTTCTCATTCACGTGTACCTCTTTCCTGCACCAGAAAAATCACCCCGGAAAAATATCACATAGCATTCTTTAAGCAATACAAAAAAGTTTAGTAAAACGTGCAGCTTTTACCAACATGGAGACATTGGCATATGCACATCCATAACAATGGTCTAAAGAATAATTTCCAAGGACAAAGCCGAGGGGCTAAAAGGAATCTAGCTATATCTGTTATTTTGTTTTGATTTAAAGTATAGTTATTCCACTACTACCAAAAGATGTTCTAGGCATTTCAACCATAACAGTTTAGCTTGGGTACCAAAAGCTAGCCAGCTCACTCAAACCGGTACCAAAGAATTCCAACCAAACAAAATAAACAAATATCGAAGAAAGAAGTATTAGAGCCGCTCCTACCAAGGCTGATGTATGCGGATAAAATTCCCTATTTCCAGCTCGACATCTTTACAGATTCTTGAGCTAAAAATGATAGTTAACTTCCTTCCTCCAGTACCCTTTCTTTTTTGAGGATTGCTCAGGCATTCAGTACCCTGAAAAGAAATATAAAATTGTAGATAGCATTCACCCAACACCATAAATCTATTCTGTTTAACCAATGAAAACATCACCACCAGCCAGACTAGGAACAAACAGTTAATAAAATATTGGAACGCACTTTTCATTCTTAAAAGTTCTCATACAACGAAATGACTAGCCAGATAGTAAAAAAAACTTATTTCTTTTCCTCCTAGACCTACGTGCTCGGGGATTGAGTACTGAATAGTGTTTGTCTGATTTTTAAGATTTCACATGTTTAAACACAAAAAGTAAAACCTATATAATTTGATTTATTCAACCTGCATTAGATAATCTTCCACTACAAATTATGTCCATGAGCTTAAGCGACCAGTGAAGCTCAAATAGATCATATCAATCTTCATGCAGGCGCTATACCCAACAAGGCACCTTTTGGCTTTTTCTCCTTTATATGATAGTGGTGGCAAAAAGAAGCTGTCATGCTCTTTTGAAAATATACCGTAGACTTGAGTTGGGAGGAGCAGGGTGAGATGAGTATGTAAAGTCAAGCTCAAGCCGTAAATACTACGAGGAATATATTTCTGAAAGAGTTTACAAGGAAGCCAACACACTAAATCACAATAAACACCATACTATTCCATGACTGCAATTCTTTAAAAAAAAAAATGAAAATGCAATTCATTGAGAAATATAATTCCAGAAGCTTCCACTTATTAGACACTTCAAAGAACACTCACTACCATATTTGTTTGTTGAATCCGCACGACCTGTTTCTTACAGTTCTTCTGAGGGTAACGGTCTAAAGAAAGTTAAGAAACCATGATATTTCACTCAAAGCTCCTACCTAAAATGGAAGTTTTTGGTTCAGAAAGGAAGCATAAAAGTAAAATTCCCACACCTCAGCATCCACACTCCTATGCTACCTTACCTGACTTTCTATGCTAGGCAACAACCTGACTTTGACTTTTACAAGTTGCCTATTTACACGAGAAAGGTAAATGTCTTAGGTACCCTATGAAAGTTGGGCTATAATTAAAACAAGTACCAACATTTTCTTCTTTAAAAACTAGTGAGAACAAAAAAAATATGCTCATGACCTTCAAAAAGTTGAAAGGAGCATCTTATTCTCAATAAAGTAGACGTACTCATATTCTTAACTTTCTGTTTAGCATACGTACAATAGTTAGTCCAAGTACCTCTTCATCTCCATGTAAAGCACATATACAAACAGTCAGCTTCGCCTCCAAAGAACTTGACAAAATTCTCACATCAATGAAGCTTTTTGCACCTGCAATAACAGCAGAAGAGGTCAGAAACAAGCAAGAGGACAGAAGATATACAAGTTTGGCCTTTTACCACTTGAAGCATCATGTGTTTGTGACTTCTCCAAGAAATATGTGTCTCTGTCCTTTTCACATTGCATTAGCTGCTGCAACTTTCCAGATAATCTGGCATGACATGTCAATGTAAGTGAGAAAAGATGAAATTTGAAGATTTTTTTCTGTTTCATCTGTTCCTAGAAACATGCATAATATGCTCATTACTGACACTTTCTAGTTCCATACTAACCCGAATTGCCTAGGCCTTGCAATAGACAGCCTCTCATTCGTAGATACAGCTCCTAATGCTAGATGAAATTGGTCAGCCATGGTCCTCTGAGGTACAGCAGGCTTCAGAATCTGGGGAATTTCCTGAAACAAAAAAAAAAGCATTGAGAGAACCTATGCAACTGATCGCTATGATAAAACAGTAAAAGATTAACTATGTATTACATCCTCGTCGGTAGATGGGTCACTATCTAGTGCCTCAGGTTGGTCGTCATTGCTCGTGTTTCTGTCACCGAGCAGCAATAAGTTTCTCTTCTGTAAGAATCGTGATCCTTGTCTTTTTGTTTGCAGCTGCTGGTTAAAACTTGATCTTTACATTCACGAAATAGTAAAAATGGTAATACAGAAGTGCTACTAAGATCTTTAAGAAAAGAGATATGGAACAGAAGAAAGCAAACCATTCTAGAATTGCCTTGTGGCCGGGAACTAGTATGCTGAAAGTGATCCAGAAACTCGGCCATGGAATGCTCATTCGGATCATGTACAACTGCTACTTCAGATGGCACCAAATGCTTCTGGAACTGTTGTATTTCATTTCCACCAAAATCCTCCTCGAACTGCTGTATGTCATTTCCAACAAAATCCCCCTCGAACTGCTGTATTTCTTTTCCACCAAAATCCTCCAATAAGTCATCCAGTGACTCTATATTATTTCTTTGCATGTCTAATTCTACATTTAGGGGAAGAACAGATAACGGTGTGCTGGTTTCACAAGTATCATGGACAACCAAAGCAAGATCCTTCTTCAGCGGCCGGGATTGGAACAAAAATTTGGGCTTAGATTTGCCCCGGCTTCCTGCAGTTGATTGCAAAAAAAATATTTTAAAAGTACAGCTTGAAAACCCAACGGATCACAAAGAAAAAGAGCCATCATAGATGTAAGACTTGAGGATTCAATGTTAAGATGCATCCATTTCTTTTCTATTTGCTTGGAATCCATGATCTTGTTCTTGAGAAGCACCACTACTACACATGTTATGCTAGTTAGTGACAGCCTAGTTCAAGACAACTAAACCAACTATGATTAATAACGCTTGATAAGATCAAACTTCTCATCAGTTGAGTTGACAACATCATTAATATCAAGACAGAGGATGCAAAATAGGGAATGAAGTTGACAGAAGTACTAATACCTTTAGATGATCTGTTCAACGTTGATGAGGCACTGTACGACGATGAAGAACCAGCATCTTTATTCAAAAAAACTCCTGATTTGCATTCTGCACTTACTTTAGGCAATGTGCTTTTACCATCTCTTCTTAAATTTCCGTCAGCAGAAGGCCTCATCTGCCAGATATTTTAACCTCAAAAAGAGCCACTTAGTATTTGTTGAACACAACATTAAGTAATCAAGTTTTAGTGACATTGATTTAGTAGGCATACAGTTCTCAATCATACCTCATCATCAGACATAATTTCCTCTTCTGAATTAGAAGTGGGTGTCGTTCTAGAATCGTGACTAAATCCGTCATCTAAGCAGCAGGACAATGCCATCCAGTGATCGTTTTTGTTGATGAAGTCACCACCCTGACTCTTAAACAAAGGAACTTCAACATCATCTTCTTTGCATAAGCCTGTTTGCGTCTGCTAACAGGAAAGCAAACAGAACTGTAAGAGGAGTTGGTCATTTGGACCTTCTATTGTTTATCTCTTTTGTGTATCTCCACTTAGTAACTGATCCCTTTTGCGGATGGGATACACATTGTGACAGTACAAGCCTCCAGCCTCAGTTACTAAAGTTTGTCCCTTAAACTAGATGATTCCAGAAGAACAGGAGGAGAAGTGGAGAACAACTTTTTTCTGAACTCCCCGTCAAAAGTATTTCCATGTTCGATTCTCAACCACCATGATCCAGTAACGCCGATTAGGAAATAACTCTTTAACATAAATTTAACCAAAAAAAAGGAAAAGAAAAAGGACCAAAGGAACAATAGAAGGAAGAAATGAAGGTAAAGAGAGAAAAAAGGAGGTAAATTCAACCAATACCAGCTGATGAGAATTCAATGTGTGGGCTGAGTGATGAAGTCTTTTGACATCTGCACAAGATTAACATGGATAACTTTCAACAAGCCTTTTCTTTTCTTTTATCTATTTTCTTTTGGGAGGGTGATGGGTGGGGGGATGTTGAGAATGAAAATTCAAGTGGATGAGTTGGCTGTCAGATAAAAGTTTCACTGAGAATACCTGTTAGTAGTTCAAGCTGGGAAAGGACTCCTATACCTCCCTGACAAACAAGAAACATCAGACTCTTGGGCATTATAAAGTATTCATGAGCAAATAGATACAAAAAATAAGGACATCAGGACTTGAAAAATAATGCAGTAAACATGCTGGTCATTGTGATTAAATACTAAACAGTTTATCTCAACTATAATTTAATTGCTAATGATCTAAGCCCAAACAGAAACCTAACCCCTCCAATGCATTATGAAAATTTTTAGAAAGCAAGATAAATGTGCCAAAACATCATAAAAGGAAGCACCACTTTAACAATCAATCAACCAACTAGACTACTTGGGGTTGGCTATATGACTCCTCTATATCCATTCTGCTTTTCATGGGCCCATTTTCATTCTAACAGTAAAAATATTGTCAAGATTAGTTGGTCTAGGACTCGTCCTAATTGTAGATTGAGGAAACTTAGGGGACGCATTAGGAAGTTAGTTGGAAGAGGCACGTGATTCTGTTATAAACAGTGCCCTTCCACTAATTAGTTAATCACTCTCTCATTTTTACACAATACACAAAAATGCTCTCGCTTCTCTCTAACTTCTCTCTGTAGATTCTTCTTTGAATTCATCTGTGAACTTGATTGCATGTTGTTGGATTTAGTCTGCTCAGCTGAGAATCGACAAACTAACACAAATTGTCTTAAACAAATGATAAAGTAGGGTTTCTCCAGAACATTATAGAAGGCAGCTAGCATTTTAACCCGTAAAAAGGAGAGGAATGTGAAAACGTAAGCAACAAAATACATGAGGCATATACCTTGTTTCCTGAGGGTCCACTAAGAGAATTGTCATTTGTCATCCATTTGTCATCATCCATATCCTCTTCTTCTGATAATTTCAAACAACACAAAAGCAGATTCAATTAAAAGAACAAACTAAACTAGGTTTATAATTCCGAAGATTAATTTCTAAAGGAGGAGAAGATACCGGAAACACTCTGGTCAGAATCTTGCTTTTCCTACATTATGATTGGACAACGTTGGGGTAAGTCAGTTTAAATTTCATAGGAGACATTGAAATCATTCAAAAGTAACACAATATTCGCTTGAAAATAGCAGATAACCCTAAACTGCAATCGACGAGTGAATAGAGGATCGTTGAGCTGAATATCGGAAATTATGAAGTAAAGGAGTAGAATAAGGTTCGAAGAATTCAGAATACCTGAAGAAATCCACTAGTGGCAGCTAAGCCTCCCTCTTCCATAGCTTCTAACAGGCAAAGACGCAATTTTGCGAGCTGATTGGGGAAGTGGCGGGAAGTTTAGACTAATAAGGGAGAAATATAATATATGGTGGACATTATAAGATGCAGCCAAGTTGCAAGCAATTCAATAAAAGCTTCTTATTAAACAGGCTTAATAATATGCTCTTGCAACAGCAATACGGAGAGATGGGGTTCAAAAAGTATTTTGAACTTATTTCACATCTTCTTGTACCCGAGCAACATAAAGGGCATTAATGAAAAACTATGAAAGTCGACCTACTAGTTCTAGTCCATTCCTTGAAATGAATGAAACGAACTTCCACCAAGCTAAGCATGAAAAAGATTGTGGCCCCAGTCGTGGTCATAGCCGTGGTCGGGAAGAAACTTTAATCGTGGTAATAATAATGCACCAAAGAACCCTCCTCACCACCAGCAAGGGAAAAGAAAAAAACAAAAGCATGAAGCGGTGCAAGCAACAAATGCAGAAAATGCATGTTATAGATATGGAGGGAAAGGGCACCGTCACGTATATGTCGTACGCCAAAGCACATGGTTGAGCTTTATTAAGCCTCCCTAAAGAAGACAGAGAAAATTGCTGAAGCAAATTCTATTTCTGAAGATAATTTAGACTTCATGCATTTGGATGTAGCTGATTACTTTGTACTCCCGGAAGGAGAAACATGTCATGCAATGGTGATGAATCTGTAGAAATATAAATATTTTAAATTTTGTTGTTTGCAGTAGATAGTATGATTATGTAATTGTTGTACATAGGATTTTTTCCACTGGTTTTTTCCTAAGTAAGGTTTTAACGAGGCACAATATCTTTTAATGAACATCCAAGGGGGAGTTTATGACAATAATTATATTGTGGATGTCCATTTATTATCCCGCTATAGAAGATTATCCGTTTGGTACTCTATTGAAGTTTATCTACAAGCAACTAATGCAGGCAAGTTGCAAGCAACTCAATGAAATGATTTGCAGCAGTTTCTTATTAAACAGGCAAGTTGCAAGCAGCTCATGCAGACAACTTACAAGCAACTCAATAAAAGTCTCGCAGCTGCTTCTTGAAAAACCTCGCAACTGCTTCCTTTCTTCTATAAATAGAGGAGTTTTCAGTTCATTATGTACATCAGTTTGAAATTGAATAATATATCAGTTTCTCTCTATACTTGTCTTTACTTTACGGTCTTTATTTTATAACACATTCTAGTATTTTATTTTTTTTACTCCCTTAGTTTTTATTTATGGTTCAATTTATGTGAATCTGTTTAAGAATAATATATTTTCAAAAATTTGAAATTATTCAATTTAAATTTTATATTTTATTTTTAATAATAAGTTTTTATAGTCAAATAATATTATAATATATTTAAAACTATAAATTTTAAAAGTTTTATAATCATATAACTAATTATGACATGTTTACAAATTTCAAAAACTTCATTTCTTCTAAAATTTTGTGCCTAATAATTTGGAGTCATATGAATCGAAACCAAGGAAGTAGGTCTTAAGCCCCACTGGTAACCGGGGCGAGTCTACTAAGGGAGTACGAGGTGTCACACCACCCGCAAATTTCAGCCGAAACTTATATATTCCTATTTATATATAGAAGAAATAAGCTATATACTAGTCGATGGCACCCGGATTAGCAAACATGTGTTTGGTGCCATTGGTAAAGTGCTGGATAACTTTTTATCGCTTCAGTTTTGGTTTTTCAGCCCTAGATACTTGAATTTTTTGAGCTTCAATATTAAATTTTCAGCCTCATATACTTTCATCTTCTGTATTCTTTACCTTTCTTAAATGTAACATCATTCTTGTCATTTTTAAACTAAAGAATTCCTTTAATCAAACAACAACCAAAATTTCAAATTTCAAATTCATACACAAAAGCTTTTTGTCCCCCTACCTTCTGCTTTTTCGAGTCCTCTGTATGTACTGTATACATATTTAGATTTTGTGTTATTATTTCTAGATTAGTTTTTCTCAACTTTCTTTTGATTGCTTAGTTAATTAAAAAAAAAAAGGGGAGCGGGGGGGGGGGAAA
>MCJB01025280.1:0-28407 GCA_002018475.1 Nicotiana obtusifolia | reverse complement strand
GGGGGGGGGGGGGGGGGGGGAAATAATCGGTCAGTGTATTGGTGTAAATGTGTCTAATGTATTAGCACTCTTACAATTTGCTAGATATATATAAATTTTAACTAGTTACAACTTTTAGGGTCATTAAATTGTAAGTCTCCTCTTATCTTCTCGTGAATGTTATAGTTAATAATTTTGATCCAAACTACTTTCTCCTATTTTTTGTGATGTAGTAATATCTTGAAAGCTTGTACTTTGCTCTAGATTGTAATAATTATTAGAAAACCAATTATGTTCCCTTGATCGATTTATCTATATAACTCGAAAAGATGAATAAATCCGAATTGAAACCCAAAATGGATCAAACCGGTCAAATGAAAACCTTACCCTTATCATGTAAATAACAATTATATCTATGTTCATAAAATAGTGTGGTGTCCGCAACCTCTAAATCCTCCGCCTCTGGCTGGTAATATTTGATTACTTTAATTACAACTTAAAATGTTTTTTGCATATCACTATTTTTTATACACCTTTGATAGATTATTAACTTTAATTTGAAGTTAGAAAAAACTGGTGTGAAAAGTATTTTAAGTGAAATAGTAATAGTCTTTACTCACAAAACTTTTAATTTTTTTTTTTGTAAAAACTGAATTCATATCTATTTACAGAAGGAATGTATTTTTTCGTAACTTCATCAAATAATTTCCAAACAATAATTTTCCCTTTGAAGCCTCAGTTATTGGTGAATTATGATTTTAGTCCTTCCAATATTTCACTTAGCACGTCTAATCTTAAACTAATTTTATTTAGGTTCATACTTAATTACATTTTATATTTATATGTATCATTTATATACAAAATCCCCCTCCTAAAAATTTAAATTTCATATAGAATTTAAAAGATTCCACATCTCATTCCATCTCCCTCGTAGTTTAATATCTCAATTTTGAGGGAAATTGATTAAGTTTGGAATTGTTTTTAGGTAAAATTTCATATTGAAACTCGAAGAAAACGAAGTTGAATGAATTGTATCACGATTATTTTAGAATTATGTCATAATTGTATATTACTTGTATATGATACATCAACACCTAAAACAATACTTGATACAATATTAATACAGTTATAATACAATATCATATTATATTTTAAGTTTAGAGTTATGATTGAAACTTGAAGAATATGAAGTTCACAATTGTATCAAAATTTTTCAGAAATTGACGAGTGCAAAACACACACAAAAATTAATGCTCGCTAGCCAAAGATAGTATAGTAATATTAACTCCACAGGGATTGGATTAAACAATGTTCAAATAACTTATGATTTAACGCTATTCAGGATGATCAACATTTGATTTGGGGTACTAACTATAATTTCTCAAGTCATAAAAATAATATCAAGTGTAATCAGATTCCGAGCATTATCATGCACGATTTATGCCGAGGTCGTACGGTCCAATCCAGAATAATGTGTGCACTGCCGAGGGTCGACCGGCATGAATCATAGATGCATCTATTATATTGCCGAGACGTTCGGCCCGGTCCACAAGAAGAGAGAATACTCTACGAACATCCGATCTAACGGTTATCACAAGACTAATACACAAAGAGGCACAATTTCTATCAACGGTCAAGTAACTTGCCAAAACATAAAGTAAATGAATTTCGGTCTTTACGAATCCTTTATCAAGTTTCAATATAATTTAAGGACTTAAATTAACAAGTAGAGCGCAAATAATACAAGTAACTTCATGATCGGGTCCTAAAACTACTCGGGCATAAGCATGATTTGTAGCTACGCACGAACTCTCGTCACTTCGTGCGTACGTAGCACCCATAATTAGAAGCAAATAGTAATTTAAAATATCCATGGGATAAATTCCCTCTTACAAGGTTAGGTAAGAGACTTACCTCGTCCCAATGCTCGCCTTCGGCCCACAAATTCACTCTAAAGACTCAAGTCGGTGCTGAAAAATCCGAAACTAGCTAAATATTATATAAATTAATCAATATATGCTCCAAAGTTCATTTAGCCCCTATAATAATTACCCAACCCAAATTGGAAGATTCCTAAAATTCACCCTCGGGCCCACATGCCTGGATTCCGGAATTTTACGAAGATAAATATTACCATAACCTCAGGAACTCAAATATGTAATTTCTATCCAATTTCATAATCATTTTCGTAGTTTAATCCCATTTTTATCAAAATCTAGGTTTTTTAACTAACCCATAATTTCTATAATTTACAAGTTAAGAATCTACCCAAAATTCGCGTACTAAACTCACATTAAGTAGTAATTACTTACCTCACGATAATAGGTGAAAAACCCCTCTCCAAGAGCTCCTAAATGACCACTCCAAGTGAAAATGAGATATAAACCCACCTAAGTCCGATATAAATACACCTCACTGCCCCAACGATTTTCGCACCTGCGACAAAACAGTCGCACCTGCGTCTTCGCTTTTGGGGACAAATCGTCGCAGGTGCGGACCTAGCCCAGGCCAGCCATTCTCGTTTCTGCGGACAAAGCCTCGCTTCTGCGGAAAAGTGGGTCGCACCTGCGAACCCAAGCTGGTTGGCATATTTCCGTTTCTAAGATCGCATTCCTCACACCTGTGAGTTCGCAGGTGCAGTACCTTCTCCGCTTTTGCGACCACTAGCCAGCCCACGCCAGGCCGCTTATGTGAGCTCGCAATTGCGGCCAATTCTTCGCAGGTGCGAACGCACCAAAACCCTTGCTGCTTCAGCCATTCATCCAAGTTCAAACATGTTCCGCACATAATCCGAATAGCACCCGAGGCCCCCGGGGCCTCGTCGAAATATACCAATAAGTTCGTAAACATAAAACAAACTCGCTCGAACCATAGGAACGCGTAAAACAACATCAAAACTAAGAATCATACCCCAAAAGAAATCGAATCAACTTATGGACTTCAAGTTCTTCCAACTTACTCCGAATGCGCTGAATCATCGGAATGACACCAAATTTTGCGTGCAAGTCATAAATCACCATACGAAACTATTCCCATGCTCGGAATCCCAAACGGACCTCGATAACACCAAAACCTACTCCAAACCAAACTTGAAGAACTTGAAAACCTTCAATGCGCCAACTTCCAATATTAAGCTTCGAAACGCTCCCGGATCATGCGAAACTCGATCCGAACATACGCCCAAGTCCAAAATCATCATACGAACCTATTGGGATCGTCAAATCCCGGTTCCGAGGTCGTTTACTCAAAACGTTGATTCAAGTCAAACTTAACAATTTTAAGCCGTTATTAAGGAACTAAGTATTCCGATTTCAACTCGAACCCTTCCAAACCCGAACTAACCATCCCCGTAAGTTATAAAACAGTAAAAGCACATAAGGAGAGTTTTAATTAGAAGAGCGGAAATTTATAAAGCAAAACGACCGATCGAATCGTTATAATTAAAATGTTTTCTCTTAACCGAATTGGAATAACTGGGCGAAAAAGCAATTGGCGCCTCGCGCCCCGCATCGCCTCATGCGACGCGTACGTGGGGAATCTCTGAAAGGTTAGCAAAATGCTTCTGCTGCCTTCTTGACTTGCCACCTCCAAATCAAAGGCCAAGCACATGACGTGCTTATGGCACAATCTAAAGGGGTAACATTTTACTTCTCTGGCAATAATTTTGTAAGCCACCTCGTGTGGCATTTTCCTTGTCGCATCGTGATAGGCTTTGAGCATTTTTCTTTTAGTTTTTGCACAGGTACTCAGATTTTCGACCTTCGAACTCGATTCCGACTTAATTCTCGAATTTTTATTTAGATTTCAAAGTTTTATTTTTATTTAATTTAGCTCTAAAAACTCGTCTTAGCTGAAATCTCAAACTACACAACAAAGAATACGTAATAAGTATAAATTGTCTATATTTTAGCTCAAATAAAATTAAAGTATAACAAATAATAGGTGCAAAATAGCCAAAAACTCATATATCTAGCCTACCATCAACACCCACACTTAGACCATTGCTCGTCCTCGAGCAATCAAACTACACTTCAAATAAGGATGACTTTTTCATATAACTTTCCTAACTTATCATTCCAAGAATATTTAAAATAGAAAAAAGTACCATGCCTTAACATCTCAATCTCAAGACTCAACTCAAAAGAACTAATTTTTTCAAACTTTCCCGCTTACTCTAACACAGAGGCCAAAGACTTTACCTTTCCTTCGCAAATTATGTGCGCTCACACCAAAAATAGAGAGTAGTTCCACACATAATAAATTTCAAGAATAAATAGGAACTCAAGATAGAAAGAATTCACTCACTCACTCTCATAATTAAATTCATATGCCACATAAGATGCACCATAGACTTGCCTGTAGCGTAATAGTCAACTAATTAAGCTCATTCAGTCAAAGATCGAGTAGGGCTTTAATTGGTTGTAATATAGGCTTTAGGACGGGTAGGACACATTTCGGATAACAGTGACTACACCTCCCTGAGCAATTTAATACATACAATTTTACCAATTCAAATCCCAACCTTCACATTATATTAGCACCAAGCTCCCAATTTCTTTAAGCACAAACAAAATGAGAACTACCACTATCAAGGAATTAGTTTTTTTTTATGCATACACAAACTTTTCTTTTTTCCCTTCAAAGTGTCACTCCCTAAACCTGAGCCTGGATGTAACACGGCACTCGGTGCCTGACTACATGTGACTGAGCGAACCAACTGCTGGCTGAATCAACATGTGATATCATTGTTAACGATCAATTTGGCCCTCCTTTTTCCCAATCAATTTCACTATGCTTCCTATTCTTAATAATTTACTAAATATATTTGACATATTTTTATCCAAAATATTTGTTATATTTTATCTAGCCTCGAGATTTTAAAAAAAAGGAAATATAATTATTAGTCTTAATATATAATTTAGCATCTTATTTGTTGTAATTATATCATAATTATTTTTATCAATTAATCACCATTATTTCATCATTTAATTCTGATGGATGTTAATTATTAATACAATAATTACTTGCTAATTATAATTTATTTCTCTATTTTCTATCTATATATGCGCGTACATATACACCAATTATCAATTTCTATAACTATATGATATAATACATCTTATTATAAATTATTTTTAATTATGAAAGCATAATGAAATTAATCTAAAAGAAAAAGGACTTTTAAATGCAAATTGGGTCATCTTAGCAAAGTGTAATGTCATTCAAAAAGAGGCCAATACATTTTCAAATTTCTAGACCCCCTAGATAAACCCAAGTAGGCCCACAAAATATCCCAAATCGGAGGCCTATACTACCAGCCCATCTACTCTATTTTCACCTCCATATCAGCGCCATATAAACGCCAACGGTCACATACACACAATTAGTACACGCCAAACACACCCCTCACGCACACCTCCCACTCTTCCATCCACGTGTCGCCATCCAAAGCCAAGGCCATTTAAATATATGGCTGGGATTAAACCCTTAAACCCTTCTAGAACATCACATAAATTAATATCGGTCCTTTTCTTTTTTAAATTTATAACCTTTTTTAGAATAATCTGAACCCTCAATCTTTAATCCTAAGGCTAAGATGATTTTACCTGAGAAACCCTGGCCATTTCCTCATCTCTCTCTTCCTCTCTTTCTCTGGGATGGCAGAGCTAAGATTTGGCTCTATTTCCATTTTTCACCAAGTTTTGACCTTCACCACCCAAGATCAGAACCTTGCGTGCCTATTTCGAGCACAGGAGATCTATTTTCGCCTTCACTTTTGCTTTTTTGCAGATACATTGCTATTTTTTCACCCCAAAGCAAATTGAATTCTCACATGGCAGTCGATAATATTGCTATTTCGGGCATTTCTGTGGCGTATCTCTGCCATATACAAAAGGTATACATTAGTTAGATTATTTTTTGATTTTAGCTCTCTGAATTTTCCCATTATCTCTTTTTCTATTTCCTTGAAATGGACCTGCCATGGAAGACCACCCAACATTCAAAATTCAAACGTCCTTTGACCCGATTTCAAACCTTAAAATCCCGCCAAAACTAACCCTAGAAGAGCCCTAATTCATCTCCTATAAATACCAGACTTGGTGGAGATTTTTAGGACTTTTTTTCCACTGGCCGCTTTTAGACTTTTTCACTTGTTATTCTTCTCTCATTTTTACTCCTCATAACCATACTTTGAAGGCTCGTTTTCTTTCAGCCTCTATTGGTTTGTTTAACCATAACAGAGGCATCGCCGTGTTTGTCTCGGAGCTTGACGCTCGTTCAAAGTTGCGGAGTAAAGGCCGGAGACGGTAGATCTTTTGACGCGCCGCAGTTCCCGCACCACAAAAGGTCAGTTTTCCCTTCTAAGTATAAAGTATATCGTTTTCTTATCCAGTAGAATCATGTGTTAGTCCCCTCTTGGCTCTTGTTCTGATTATAGAAGTTCATGGTTTAGTTTCTTTTTTTTATTTTTTTTTTATTTTTTTTGTATAAAATCATGTGGACAGAAATTTGCTTGGCTCACTCATGAAGCATATTCATAAGATGCCATTATCTTTAAACTACTTAGGAATTAAGAAGTTTCATGTTAAAACCTGATCGTGTGAACTAGGTAATAAAAAATAGGCATCACCGTCTATAGGATCAAGACTATTATATAGGAGACTTTTCATCATCTAAATATCATGCCCGGAGGACCTTAATAAAAAATGAAAACTGATTTAGTTATTATTTTATTGGATAGAGGGGCATGTCATAAGGATTTGGCATGAATTATGGTGTAAGTTTGAAGCTACTTATATGAAAAGTAGGTCCGGAATACCTTTAGTTACGTCTTTCCCGTGATAGGTCGATTTGGTGTGAAGAATTTTTCTTTAAAAACAATTTTTGTAGTAATGAAAGAAGGCTGCTAAATAAGGTGTAGAGCTTACTGTTGAAGTGATGATTGTGAAGGAGCATTGCCCATAATAGGTTTGGATTATGTTGGAATAAAAAATGAAAAAGCTGGTTTAGAGTAGCTCAATAAAAAATGACTTTCTAAGACTAACATTGTTGCCTATTCGATGATTGCAAAAGAGAATTATTCTGTCGATATATTAGCGTTTTTGAAATCTTGCCTATAGTAGTTTAAGTTTAACTTGTTACTTCTAAAAGCATGAACCAAAGCCTCTCGAAGCTTTAGAACTTTTATTCATGGTAAATGTGTGTTTTCCTTGTGAGATATGAACTTAGTTTCTGTTTTTTTCCAAATCTGCTGCAGTTTCATTACCTTACTGTCGTCTAGGACGCATGCCTCTAGAGTATTTCAATTAATTTATAATCAACTAACCTTATGGCTTCAATAAACTAAGAAAGTAATCCGCCAGTAGTGCTTGGGACATATTTGTATTTGGAAGTCCGTTATATTTTGCAATGTACGAGCTTTCTGAAAAATTGTGAAACTATGCGTCTTTTTATGAGTCTGTCATTTACTTTAAGATTAGTTTATGTCATTCGCCAGTTTATTTTCTTGTTTATTTCAGAGTTTTCATTTTTAATTCATTTTTTTTTGCTTTTTTTTTGCTTTGCATATACACTTGGAGTAATATGAGTCTTAATGCAACACTCGCCACAACACCCGAGCATGGAATCATCACATTTCTTACTCTTAGAAGGCATCGGATAGCAAGAAAACAAGCGAGACGCTTGAGATGCCTATAGCACCCTTATTCATTTTTGTTATTTATTATCTTTGTCCTTCATGTTATCTGATTTTTGCATGTCAATTTGCTTATTTAGTCAGAGTTAGTATTCATTTTGGAATTGCATGTTCAAGCTTATGTTTAGTTAAACATAACTTTTATTTCAGCTAAAGATCTAAAACTAGTAAATCAAAAACTGGTCCCTAAAATTAACGCCTAGCCTGACAAGTATATATATATTTTAATTACTTACTGTATTTTCTTTAAAGGTATTAACTACAATCTAGAGTGAAATTATCTTTGTTTCAATTAGCATTGAGAACATTTGGCCCTAAAGCGGATTAGCCTTTGGACTTTAATGTTCGTGGAAAAAGTTTTCGAAATCTTTCTTTAGTCTCAGATGGTCTTTCTATAAGTATGAATTGGTAGAGTTTACCACATTAACTTGACTATTCTTTCTCATGTTTTGAAAATTTTAAGCAAAGCTAGTTTTATTTTGATTTCACAACTTGGAATGCGGTCTTCAACATAGTTAAATTCTTTGACTTATCAGAATCAGTTTTTTGACTCAAACGTTTGACTAATATGCTTTTAATATTTATTATCTTAACTAGTGAATCAACCTAAGTTTTGGCCGGTTAACTGTAATTAACGGATCATATAGGGTGCTTTAATAATTTTCTTTATAGGATTAATTAGAACCCTTTCCCATAATCTTAAGGCTAAATAGACTATATAAACACAGTTAACTTTTGTGTTATTTAGATAAAAGATGGTGTCCCAATTCACCTTAAAATAATCAGGTGGCAACTCTCTTAAAATTAATTGATTGAACTTCGGGTTACCAATAGGTTATACTTTGATTTGACCCGTGTTAAAATGGGGTATAACAATCATAACATACTGAATGCGGAAGATAAACTAGCACATGCTGATATAATGAAAGTTTGAATGATATAAATCAAGTGCGAAAATACTAATACATGTCTGAAATTTATCTGTAGACAACATTGCTTAACATGAAAAGTCTACGATTCTGTCTAACTGACTCTAGTCTATGAAGCCTCTAATGAAGTACTGAAAATACTGACTATCTGTAAATACTGAAAGACTGCAAAGTAATGATAATGTCCCGAAAGAACTGGGACTCACCAAATAACTGGTACGAGAATCCTAGCGCTCTGAATCGTCAACCTGTAAATCACGGTCTGCATCGTGAGATGCAGGTCCCTGGCAAAGGGATGTCAGTACATTTGAATTGCACGGGTATGAAAAGCAACTAAAAGAAAGAACTGTAAATGCTGAAACTGAGCTGATAATAGAGAACTGATAACTGAAATGATAACTGAACAAAGGAAGTAAGGGTAGGAATACTCCCTCTTGTGAATGATGAACAACCTGTTTATCTCTTGTAGTTTATCTGAATAAACTACAACCTGATGAACAACCTGTTTATCTGAATAAACTACATGTCCAAAATATATCTGTAGACAACATTGCTTAACATGAAAAGTCTACGATTCTGTCTAACTGACTCTAGTCTATGAAGCCTCTAATGAAGTACTGAAAATACTGATTATCTGTAAATACTGAAAGACTGCAAAGTAATGATAATGTCCCGAAAGAACTGGGACTCACCAAATAACTGGTACGAGAATCCTAACGCTCTGAATCGTCAACCTGTAAATCATAGTCTGCATCGTGAGATGCAGGCCCCTGGCAAAGGGATGTCAGTGCATTTGAATTGCACTGGTATGAAAAGCAACTAAAAGAAAGAACTGTAAATGCTGAAACTGAGCTGATAATAGAGAACTGATAACTGAAATGATAACTGATAACAGATAATTGATAACTGAACAAAGGAAGTAAGGGTAGGAATACTCCCTCTTGTGAATGATGAACAACCTGTTTATCTGAATAAACTACGGCCTCGGGCCCTATATATAAGTGCACAAGCTATGGCCTCAGGTCCAAGTATACGTATACATAACTACGACCTCAGACCCAAAAATGCATAAAGCATAAACTACGGCCTCATGCCCAAATATGTATAAATCATATAAACTACGGCCTCAGGCCCAAATATGCATAAAGCATATAAACTACGACCTCATGACCAAATACATGTGTTCAACATTCAGGGATTTAGATTCAGGAACTGAGAATCATACTGCAATATGCAATGCTGAAATACTGAATCATATTGAGTTATATGATACTAGAATACTGAATAGGACTAGACCGAGACATGTATTCTTGAACTGATTATGAAAACTAAAACTTCAATTGTTTATAACATGTTGAGTAATCTAGATTGAGACTCATGGGCATCAAGTCCAAATTTATATTGATTACGCACTAAGCTCACAACGTTCAGAATGAAAGTCATGAACGAGTTATGAAGCTAGATAATAGAAGTTCTGCAACTATTCAAGAAACTAGGCTTAACTATGTTTCTGAGGCAAGTAGTAACATCGTAAAAGAAACGTAGTGGAGGGAGAACCATTAACATTCCCAAACATTGAGAGTTAGCCTCACATACCTTAACTTCCTGCTCTTGAGCGTAATACAACATTCGCCAACCCTTTCGACTTTAATCTATATCAATACAAGTCAAAGGGATTCCATATAAGCAATAATATTCATGTTTTGGTCACTTAGACATTTCATCAAACACTTTATGAGCGTAAAGCCTCATAACCCTCATTAATGATATTTTTATATCCAACAACCCATTCTCTTGTTCCAAGATAAATTTTAAAATCTCAAATTTCTTATAATCAATATCATTCTTCATCACTTATAAGATAAAATACCTTTAACGAATTATCAACAATCAACAACCCAAATCCATAACCGTTCATGTTTTCTATCAAACCCATCAACTCATATCTCATGAACTAGAGTCTATAGTCATTAATCTAATACTATAATCAAGTAGAGGGTGAAGATATTACCTTTTTGATGTTCAATCCTCTTGAATTCGAGTTTTAGGGTTTCGTCTCTCAAAACTGATGTCCCAATCGAATATCTAATGATTTGAAGGGTTTACCCATGTTAATAAGGTGTTGGAGAATCAAAATAAACTTAGGATTACCATTAGAACTTACTTTGGACGGTGAAGGGACCTTTGAGGAGTTAGGTTCTTGAGAGCTTCCCCTTCTAGAGCAAGTTTTTGTGTTTTGGGTGTGGGAGATGAAGTAGGGCTTTTAAAATGACCCCCCGAGTGCGCTCCCACGCACCTGAAGGCCCAACTGCGCATGTGGACGTGCAGCAGAGCAGTAGCACTACCACAAGTACGCGGCCGCGCACGGGACCATCTGGCGCGCACCTGAGTGCGCATACTGCGCATTGTCTAGTAAAATGCAGATAACTATTTGCTCAGAAATCCGTTCGAGCTCCGCAATATATCATCGGAAAGCTATTTCAAAGGGCTACAACTTTCATGTGTTAAGGTTTCCTAACTTCTCAACAGATTTTCACTAAATCCTGATATAAGACATACCTTCTATAAACTTAGTCGATTTTATCAAATCTTATGCTCCACGCTCTCCGCCTAGATTCCAAAATAACTATTTCCACCAATACTCATTCCGAGGGGATGTCACATGTCTAAAATATCACATTAATACTTATTTAACATGTCCACATCTAGTCCGAATTTACGGAGTGTTACATTATCTCCCCCATGAGGTTATTCGTCCTTGAATGATTGTCATGACTATAACTTCGGCTAACTTTGGGCCTTAAATGGGTCTGGTGGAAACATGAACTTTCATGAACACTTGCATGCTAAACTTAATGAATACATGATTAGTGAACTGCTGAGATACTGAACTGAATGACTACTGCATTGACTGAATACTGAAGGACGTGGAGATTATAATATAAAGTCTCAATGAAAAGGTTACCTTCAATATTTTTCCGGAACACCCACCAGCTATCATAGCATAACACAAACCTTTAGGGGCATCATAATGCGTGTGAACACCTAATTTTTTCCCCACGTAGGAAATTACTCCTTAAAAAAAACTTCAAAAATAGCTTTAATTTTTTTTTTTTTTTGAAATATAGGAATTTTGTTATATTTGATGCATTTTTAATTGCATTTTAAATCCTAAGAAAATACAAAAAATATTTTGATGTTTACATTTTCTTTTAGATTTTAGTTGCATAATTAATTGCATTTATAAAACACTAAAAATATCAAAAATACATTAGTCACCTTACATGCATTGTTAGTTAAATGAATTAGTTAATTTTTAAAAATAGTTAGGCGAGTCAATTTTTGCAAATTAGGTTTTAGAATTAGAGAGTTTAATTAAGTGGTTAATTTTGAAATATAATACAAAGAGAAAAGAGAAAACGGGGCTGCTGATTTTACAATTAATCGATCCACCCTGTTAGTGACCAAAACGACACTGTTTTGGTCACGCTCAATCTCAGCCATTGATTGCCCTCTGATTTGACGGTTCGAAACTCGTCTACCACCCTCATATATATATATATATATATATATATATATATATATATATATATATATATATGTCCGAACCCTGTCTCTTGCCCTCCCAAAGAAACACTAGAGACATCCCTCTTCGTCTCTCTCACTTTTGCTCTCACAGCCGCCGCTGAGAATCGCCTCATGGCGGCGGCCCACCTCCAATCCACCCCAAATCACTACTCCATGGCTCCTTCATCTCCTTATCATCTCTAAACCTTTCCCTCCAAAAAATCTTACAACTTCGCGAATTTTAAATCTAAGAAGTTGAAAACCCTAAATTCCGCCATTGTTGACTCTCGAGGTTTCAGAACACGACTCGACTCGAAACTCATGTCAATCGATTGTTCTCAACAAGAACAATCGAATGATGTTACTTTCGGTTCGTTTCGAGAGAGTACTCGGACCCATTGGTCGTCAAACTATCAAAAGCTTACTTCATTTTGATTAGGTAATATTTGTTCGTTTTTTTTTTCTTCTTCTCTTTCTTCTCTTGTTCTATTTTTGTTTCGAGTGTCGAGTGTCATCATTTTCATGTTTGAGATTGCCCTTCATTTTCTGTTTTCGAGGTCAAATTGAGACTTGCCTTAACCGATAGACAGGTCTGATTGTCTCGAGGCCAGCATCGAGACCTGCCTTGACCGATAGGTAGGTCCGATAATCTCGAGGCCAGCATCGAGACCTGCCTTGACTGATAGGCAGGTCCGATAGTCTCGAGGCCAGCATTTTCTGTTATCGGGGTCAAATCGAGACCTACCTTGACCGATAGGCAGGTTCGATAGTCTCGAGGCCAGCATTTTCTGTTTTCAAGGTCAAATCGAGACCTGCCTTGACCGATAGGCAGGTCCGATACTCTCGAGGCCATCATTGAGACATGCCTTGATCTATAGGCGGCTCTGGTAGTCTCGAGGGCAAAAGTGCACATTTAGGCAGGTCGGGGGTTATGTTCAAAAGAGAATTAAACTTTAGGGGGCCTTAAGAGTAAAACCAAAAGAAGAGGGCTTAAAAAGAAATCTGTAACTGCCAACAGGGCAGCTGGCATGTTAGTTACAAAATATTCCTTCTATCAGACCCGGTTTAGCGCTGAAATATTCCTTTTCCCCCACTCTTTGGAACCCAGCCTTCAATATATAAGCATGCTCACAGAGTAGAAACTTACAGATAGAGGGATACACAGAGGGACACATAGAGACACACTGACCCCTAAAAAGAAACGAGATGTGAAAGATAAAACTTAGGAAAAAAGGTGAAAGAAAAGAGAGTGGAAATTCTGGAAAATTCTGCTTCAGTTTCTGGGATTAGGAGTAGCATTCTAGCTACGGAACTGATTGGTTTTGCTAGTAAAGTCTGTCGCTGCCTTTGTGGATGGATCTTTTCCTTCAGTTCTAATTCCTACTTCATCAAATTCTTCTATTCAATTCCTGTTTCTAGGTATGTAATAGCTTCATCTGTAATCCTTCTTCGAACCATGTGAATGATGAATGAACTGGTGACTTCATGACTTACCTCCATTTATATGTTATAATATCTCCTGATTTCTATTATAATGTTCTATGAAATTGTCTGCTAAGTTGAAATATAAGCTGTAATTGCCTGCTGCTTCTTGTTTATATGGTGCTGTTAAAACAATTTAGTGTTCAAGTTTGAATTGTCATTTGTAATTGCTTGAGTCTATCCAAGGCAGCAATATGTTGGTTGATAGTTTCAAGCATTGAAAGAGGAATCTGGATATGGATATTAGATGTATTCGTATAGCTGTTTTTTTAAGTTTAGATGTTGTATTCAATAGGAACAGTTACTGAAATGTACTAAGCCTAATTACAACATGATTTGAATTCTTTGTTTACTATTATAATTAAGTACACAACAGTATGAACAACATATGTTATGGAAGATGTATTTGATAGGGATAGTCATTATAATGTACTAAATTTACATTCCAGCAGTCTTGAATTCTCTGTTTATCATTGTATTTAAGCATATAGTATCATGAATGTTATTAGTTTGCTTGAACTTGTAATGCCTGCTGGTTCTGCCTGTTTTCGAGCTAAACTGGGTCCAAAGGCATAACTGGTCCAGTTAATTACACAAATCTGATTTGCAAAAGTGTAGGCAATTTTGGATTTTGGTACAGAGCCCAATAACGCTTTGCTCCCGCCCAGCCTGCTTCAAGAAATGGGCTGGCAAAAATGTTGTGGGCTTCACATTTAGCCCAGGCCAGTTCGTGTCCAGTTGCTTCGAGAACTAGACTGGCCCATGCGTTAAGAGCCTCGTGATCAGCCCAAATGTGTTTATACACAGTTTGTTCCAATGTAATTAAAGAAGCAAGCAAAGTTTTGTAATTATCTTTCTATTATAATTGGCAAATGAATCTGCCAAGAATTCCAAAATTGATCCTACAAATTTTCGTAAGTTATGGAGCGAATTATCGAGTAGCTGGGAATATGTAACCTTCAAATATCGTAGTTTGCTTTAGGCGCGTTTTAAATAAATCATCATGACTATGAGTACAGTTCCCGTGGCATAGCCAATGATACGTAAATCCCAATTCAAGTGCGCGTTTCACGTGACTTGACCACAACTTCAAATGATAATAAAATGAACATGTTGTAAATCGCAGGCACGTCTCACGTGGCGTGATTCACAATGTGTGTAAAAACAATAAGTGCGCAATATCTCAGCTTATTCAGATAAACTCCATAAATCTTAAAAAAGCGATTAAAAAGTTAAAAATGCACAATAGGTTCAAAAATATGTATTAATAAGATAATTAGGCCAAGTATTAATTGTTAAAAAATCGTGCTAAAATTACGGAATTCGAGAGTGCCTAACACCTTCTCCCGGGTTAACAGAATTTCTTACAGAGTCTTTTGTGTTCGCGGACTATAAATAGAGTTAACTTTCCTCGATTGGGATTTTAAAATAAACCGGTTACTTGGAACACAATAATAAATTATTTCAAGTGGCGACTCTAAAATAAATAAATAATCGCATTTCGAATAACGTCACTTTAATTGGAAAAACTCCCTATCCCTCGGGAAAAAGGAGGTGTGACAATGCACATAACATGAAATATATATATGTGAATACTGGTCTGCCATGGATACGTGAATATTGAGCTAACATGGATATATGAATATTGAACTGGCACGAATATTTGAATACTGAACTGATATCAATATCTGAATACTAAGCTAGCATGAATATCTAAGTACTGGACTGACATGAGTATTTGAGTATTGAACTGACATGAGCATCTGAGCACTGAACTAACATAAATATCTGAGTACTTGAAACTTGAATGTCATAACATGACACGTGAAGTATTGGTGTACAACCGCTAATTCTAGCGGCAACTCCAACTCATAAGCTATTTGTCCGATCTTTTGCAAGATTCTATATGGCCCAATATAGCGGGGTCTAAGCTTTCCTTTCTTCCCAAATCTTATAACACCTTTCATAGGCGAAACTTTCAAAAATACCCACTCATCAACTTGACACTCTAGGTCTCTATGCCGCACGTATGAATAGGATTTTTGTCGACTTTGAGCCGTCTTCAAACGCTCTTAAATCGACTTGGCTTTCTTCATAGCCTGATAGACCAAATCTGATCCCAATAACTCTACTTCACCAACTTCGAAGTAACCAATTGGCGATCTACACCTTGACCCATACAGAGCTTCGTACGGTTCCATCTTGATACTAGAATAGTAGGTGTTATTATCAGCAAACTCAACGAGAGGTATGTGATCATCCCAATGACCTTTAAAATCAAGGATATATCCGCAAGTGTCTGAATAGTGTGCTCTGCCTGGCCATATTTATGAGGATAAAAAACTATGCTAAGGATTACTCATGTGTCTAATTCTTTATGAAATGTCTTCTAAAATTTCGTTGTAAACTGAGCACCACGATCTGAAATGTTGGAAAACAGAGTCCCATGCACTCTGACGATTTCTTGGATATACAACTTGGCATAATCCTCTACTGAATCTGTAGCCTTCACTGGCAAGAGGTGAGCTGACTTGGTAAGTCGATCTATAATCACCCAATCAAATCATGCTTTCAAAATGAGCGAGATAATCTTGTTATAAAGTCCTTTACCATCTCCACTCAAGAATATGTGTATTCTGTGGTAAAACACTAGGCTTTTTGCTACTCGACTTTCACTTACTAACAATTTGGACACTTAGCCACAAAGTCTGTGATGTTCTTTTTCATGTCGTTCCACCAATAAATCTCCTTGAGATCATGATAGCTCTTTGGGGAACCTGGGTGGGTAGAATATCTGTAATTATGGGCTTCTAACATGATCTTCCCTCTCTAAGTCTATCTATGTTTGGAAAACACAATCCGTCTTGGTACCTCAAAGTATTACTATCTCCCCCTTGTTCAAAAGCCATCATCTTATTCTTGTGAATCCCCTCTTTCAACTGCAAAAAGCAGGGATCATGAAACCGTTTCTCCTTCACTTCGGCTACTAAGGAGGAACAAGTCCTGTTCTGGACAACAACTCTACCATCTTCGGAGTCTGAAAGTCGAACTCCTAGCTTGGCTAAACGGTGAACTTCTTTCACCATAGTTCTCTTGTTTGCCTCAACCATGAGCTATACTTCCCATACTTAACTATCTCTTTAAGGCACTTCATGAAAACACTTGTGGTATTTTTGTGAGCTAAGTCTTTGACTAGTACTCCGAAGATTAGATTCTTGTGCAATGGCACTACCCTCGTGATACATTCTATGCGGGTTTCGAATCTTCAACTGGACTTACCAACAATTTTCATATCTCCCCTTAAGACCAAAGGTTAAGGTCTGTACTTGCAGATCCTTCTCTTTTGCCGGAATCTGAACAACTTTTCTTATTTTTTGATATTATTTGCACTATACATCAATGACGACTGATCTTCCGATTTACTTATAAGCAATCTTCTGTACTAAGAAAAACTAAATTACTCACATAAACGGAAAGCTGATGTATTCACAACTATCATATAGAATCTTAATAATTTTACTATGTTCACACTGTCAATATTGGGGAAACCCCTTTTCAGTAACTCTTAAAGGCTATTCTTCTGTAGTTTGCTCTCTTACTGCCTAGCTGATTTTTTTTCTTCTTCCACTGTCACTGTACTTTGAGTTTAACTTAAACTCTTTGGGTTCTAACATGTGTTCGATATTTCAAATGTTAACCTAGCTAAGTAAATCAAATCGTACATTTACTAGCTCTACGAAATTTGCTAATTCATTATATCTACTCAAGACATACTTATTATTCTTTTACTAACCATCTGCTAGCATCATGTTTTCTTGTTTTGCTTTGAATAACTAAAGTGAAGCATAACGTTATTTCGAACTTCCCTCACCATCCGACCCTATTCTATGGTCGCATACTATCTTTTTTTTTTTTTTGGAACTATGTACATGGATCACACTTAGGGAAAGATTATCAGTCTTAAACAAAATTAGAATATCTAACCCCAAACTTTCTATACACTTTAAAATTATATCAGTCTATAAACATCTGGGGTAAACACTTAGTTACATAACCTCAGGGGGAACTGTCATATCTTTTATCTCACAACAATAGCTGCTTCTTATAGTAATTCACTAACGTGGTACTTTCTAATTCTTATTTGAATAAATTTGAACAACTAAAAAAATCATTCCTTGAATTCAATATTGGCTTATCTTGGTTCTCATTTTGTACATCATATCTTTCTAGTCATATGCATGAGTTGTACGCACACCTTTGGTAATAACAAACATTTCTGACTCCTAGGTATTTTGCCCTTAGTCTCTTTTCTGTCCAAAACTATAGTGATCATAATATGTGCCCGTTGTGATTAAATCCTTAACCTGTTACACCATGGGGTCCGACATCTAAACTATTGCCATCTAACATGTGGCACCATTTAGAAGAATTAAATGAAGTTGTTCTAGGAGATAAAACACATACGAATACACTACCATGCACAAACTTATCCTTCAGAGTATATATCATCTGATAAATCACTTCCTGTACCATCTGGTGAGTCTTGGGTCTTAATCCAAACCTAAAACGTGCAAAGATTTTGCTATGATCACTGTTACTTCATTTTTTTTAACACCCATATGCATCACTATATACTCACAAGTCACCAGAATTTGGACACAGTGAAAATTAGAGATCTAGTAACTAAATAACTTAGTACTGGCGTACTAAATAATCATAAACCTGCTAACTGAAAGACTGTATAACTGGTAATTGAGACAAAACTGATAACCATAAAACATGATAATTGCTTTTGTACTTTCTGATAAGGTTATGCTCTAATTTGTACTACTATCCATTGCATCCTTTCAAGTCTTATTTGTTACCAACCTATACTCCATAATTATACCCCAATAGGAAATCACCCTCTCTAGAACCTACGGTTTTTCCTGCGTCGCGTGGTCATTTGATATGTATGGAATTCGATAGGGAGAGAAGGTTACCTATTGCTCTAAGCTTTATGGCACGATCTAGAGTAGAAAGAAGTGAGACAGTCCTTAATGTCTTGGTAGTTAACCGTCTATATGAGTAGCCGGCACACACATATAAAGGAAACTCCACTAGACACGGCTTCATAGACTCCCTAGGACTCTTGAACCTAGTGCTCTGATACCAAGCTTTGTCACGCCCCGAACCAGGGCCTAGACGTAACACGACACTCGGTGCCTGACTACATATGACCGAGCGAACCAACTGCTGGCTGAATCAACATGTGATATCATAACATACTGAATGCGAAAGATAAACTAGCACATGCTGATATAATGAAAGTCTGAATGATATAAATCAAGTGCAAAAATACTAATACATGTCTGAAATATTTCTGTAGACAACATTGCTTAACATGAAAAGCCTACGACTCTTCTAACTGACTCTAGTCTATGACGCCTCTAATCAAGTATTGAAAATACTGACTATCTGTAAATACTGAAAGACTGCAAAGTAATGATAATGTCCCGAAAGAACTGGGGCTCACCAAATAACTGGTACGAGAATCCTAGTGCTCTGAATCGTCAACCTGTAAATCATTGCCTGCATCATGAGATGCAGGCCCCTGGCAAAGGGACGTCAGTACATTTGAATTGTACTAGTATATAAAGCAATTGAAAGAAATAACTGTAAATACTAAAACTAAGCTGATAATAGAGAACTGATAATTGATAATTGAAATGATAACTGATAACTAATAACTGATAACTGAACAAAGGAAGTAAGGATATGAACACTCCCTCTTCTGAATGATGAACCACCTTTTTATCTCAATAAACTACGGCATCGGGCCCAATATATATGTGCACAAGCTACGGTCTCAAGCCTAAGTATACGTATACATAACTACGGCCTCAAGCCCAAAATGCATAAAGCATAAACTACGGCCTCAGGCCCAAACATGCATAAAGCATAAACTACGACCTCAGGTCCAAATATCCATAAATCATATAACTACGGCCTCAGGCCCAAATACAGGTGTTCAACATTTAGGGATTTAAATTCATCATACTGCAATATGTGATGTTGAAATACTGAATCATATTGAGTTACATGATACTGGAATATTAAATAGGACTAGACTGAGACATGTATTCTTAAATTGATTAAGAAAAATGAAACTTCAATTGTTTATGACATGCTGGGTAATCTAGACTTAGACTCATAGGCATAAAACCCAAGTCTATATTGATTACGCACTGAGCTCACAACGTTCAGAATGAAAGTCATGAACGAGCTATGAAGCTAGATAATAGAAGTTCTGCAATTATTCAAGGAATTAGGCTTAACTATATTTCTGAGGCAAGTAGTAACGTCGTAAAAGAAACGTAGTATAGGGAGAATCATTAACATTCCCAAACATAGCCCAGAATCTCAACCTACACAACAAAAAAGATGTAATGAGTATAAATTGCCTATATTTTAGCTCAAATAAAATTAAAGTGCAGCAAATAATAGGTGCAAAGTAGCCAAAAACTCATATATCTAGCCTACCATCAGAAATGTATCACGGTAATGTATCCCAAATGTGTGATAATTGTACTAGTATTATATCAGGTATTGTTTTAGGTGTTAATGTATTAGATACAAGTATCAGATACAATTATGATATAATTATCGTACAATTATTATACAATTCCTACAGCTTTTTTTCTTCGAGTTTTTATCTGAATTTTCACCTGAAACCAACTCTATACTTAACCAATCTCCCTCAAAATTGAGATATAAACTCCAAAAATATTCTTAATCAATTGTAAAAATACCAAATCCAAACAAATTACAAAATCGTAAAACCTGAATATCGAATTCAAAGCTTCAAAGCCTTTTAATTTAATGTTTAGCAGCCATATTAATTTGAATTAATCAACTGCTTATTTTTCTCATTAATCAAATATAGTACAGTATATCTTATGTGTGTTGACGAGTGCCAAATATTATGTGTGATTTTTGTGGAGGAAGTGGAGACACCCATTAAGTGAAAAGCTACGTAAATTGGCAGTCAAATTTGCATAGAAGAAGAGAGAGGGAAGATGAGAGAAAAAAGGAAAAGATCTAACTGAATCCGTTAATTAAAGGCATTAATAACAGGGTGAGAGCCTTTTAGGAAGGATTGTATTAGATTGTTAAAAAAGTTAAAGTATTTATTAAAAACTAAACAAGTTTGAGAAGAAAATGGCAAATAAGTCCTTATTATAGTATATGTAAAAAAATTCTTATTTTTTAGTAAGAGCCCATTTTGGATTATGTTATTTTAAGTGCTTTTAAGCCAAAATGGCTTTTAAGCCTGTAACGACCTAATGAGTCGTTTTGAGCTCTAGCATGTCGTTTGGCGGTTTGAGACCTTGAGTAGCTTCATTTCATGCTTATGGCTTATACATGTGGTCAGAATTGAATTTCGGGAGGTTCGGAGTTGATTCGGATGGAAAATTCCCAAATAAGAAGTTTTAAGTTGGAAGAGTTGACCAAGGTTTGACTTTTGAGTAAACGACCTCAAAATCGGGATTTGAAGGTTCCAACAGTTTCGTATGATGATTTCAGACTTGGGTGTATGTTCGGGTTGTGTATCGGGTGGTCCGAGAACATTTCAGCGCTTATTATGGAAAGTTGACAATTTGAAGGTTTTAGAATTTTCTAAGTTTGGTTTGAAGTGAAATTTAGTGTTATCGATGTCCGTTTGGGGTTCTGATCCTTGAATAGGTTCACATCGTGATTTATGACTTGTACATAAAGTTTGGCGTCATTCCGGAATGTTTAAGTATAATTCAGACGCGTTCATCGAAGTTTGAAAGTTAAAAAGAGGATTTGATCGTCGATTGATGGTTTTGACGTTTTTTGGTGTGATTTGAGCCTCTATTAGGTTCGTGTTATGTTTTGGGATTGGTTTGTGTAATTGGAAGGGGTCCCGGGGGCCTCGGATGTGTTTCTGATGTGTTTGGGTTGTATCGTGCTCTTATTTGATGTTTCAACGTCGTTTCTTTGGACGTAAAGGGTATCATATTGATCAAAAGACCTTTGATTTGTGATTGGATTGAACCATTAGATCCGTATCGTAATTATGGAACCATAGCAACAAGAATCGCCGAATTCCGAGGTCGTATGAGAGAGTTATGTAAATTTTCATGTCGCGAAAGATTGCTGGTTTCTGGTGTGGACTTTGTTCTTCGCGAACGCGAAGAAGGAAATTTAGGTTGACTGATTAACGTGAATAATTTCTCTTCGAGAATGCGAAAGTGTTTCGCGAAGACGAAGAACAAAAATCACCTAGTGTTTTAAATGGACAGACTGATCATTTTAGCATTTTGAGCATATCTTGAGTTCTAGAGCTCCGTTTTAAGGTGATCTTCGCGGAGTTGTTCTCGTCTCAAGGGGGGAAATATCTGACCTCTATTTTGATGTTTTTTCATGATTATTTTTGTTGATTATCATTTTTATCCATGTTTGGATTATAGAAATTGGGGTTTTGAGCCCCAAAGTTATGAGATGGTAAATCCTTGATTTGAAGGTCAATTCATGGACGAAACTGGATGATTTTCGGAATATATATTATATAAGTTATGGGTAATAATTATTATTGATAATTTTCGGAATCCGGATGCGTGGTCCTGGGGGTTGATTTTGTTGACTTTTCTTATGGAGTTGGGAATTTATTTCTAATTGTTAAATTACGAGTACTGTGAGTATATTTTGATTACTTTGCACGTTGTTTTATTAGTTTCGGATAATTTGGCATGAGTCTGAGGTGTTAAAAAGGCGTTGTAGCCGGTTATCGGATTTCGGAGCGAGGTAAGTCTCCTGTCTAACCTTGTGAGGGAGAAATTACCTTGTAGGTGTCATACTTGTTATGTGCTACATGTTGTGAGAGCTATGCACGTATGGGGTGGCGAGTGTCCGTGCGTATGCTAGAAATCCTGATTATGTCCGGGTAGACTTAGACTCACACCATGCTTTAATTGTATTATTTGCGTTATTCTTGCCTGTTCAATTGCTTTAATTCTCATTAACACACTCTTATGGGATCGGACCGTTCGCCTCGGCAGTATCATGTAACACACTCTTATGGGATCGGGCCGTTTGCCTCGACAATTTCATGTAACACACTCTTATGTGATCGGGCTGTTCGCCTCGGCTGTATCATGTAACACACTCTTATAGGATCGGGTCGTTCGCCTCAACAATATCACTTAACAAACTCTTATGGGATTAGGCTGTTCGCCTCGGCAATATTATGTATCATACTCTTATGGAATGGGTATGTTCGCCTCGGTAGTATCATGTATCACACTCCTATAGGATCGGGCCGTTCGCCTCGGCAACTTCCTGAGACACTCTTATGGGATCGGGTCGTTCTCCTCGACATAATCGTGCGTAATATTTGACAAGAAGCCAGTGTATCCGTGAGTTTTCCTGACTTGAGTTGTGATGACCTATCTGGTGGGGACAACATTATATACTCCATTTGAGGAGGTAACCGATATTTGAGAACTTGTGTTTACTATTCAGATGAGGATGGTATCATGTACCTATATTTACTTTCACTGTTTAATTACCATGCTTTATACTTGTTTACGTTCTATTGTACTTGATTTATTGGACCACTAGTAAATGTCTATGTCGACCTTTCGTTACTACTTCCCCGGGTTAAGCTAGATACTTGCTGGGTACGCGTTGATTTACGCACTCATGGTACACTTCTGCACTTATTGTGTTGGTATGTATTTCTGGTAGTCTTTTGGGTGCAAAGAGCATCTATTGTGGGGACTTTACGGTGAGTTGCATCCCATGTTACCCTCCGCAGCATACGGAGTCTCCATCATGATTATTTACATTATCTCGTCTATAATGTATTTCAGATAGATGTTTATTGTTATTGTACTTCCTAGTAGATGCTCATGCACTTGTGACACCGGGTTTTTGGGTGTTTTAGAATTTGTTTATGATTTTGCTTACCATTGAGACACTTTTACTTTATACTTTACTTAAATCATACACATCTACGATTTTTGATGCATCGATCTCTTTATCTAATAAGATTCATGATTTCGAAAATAAAACAATAAACAATTAAGTTGGTAGTTCACCCTTCGCTTGCCTATCGGCGACGTTTGGCTCCATCGCGACCTATAGTGAGTTTTGGGTCGTGACAAAGTCATTTTGTAGTATTTGCATTGATAGATCCTGGTTCTACATTTTCATATATTACTCCATTTATTGCTGGTAAGCTTGACATGAGATCTGAGTTGTTGCCACAGTCAGTTGAGGTGTCTACGCCAGTTGGCGACTCTATTGTAGCTAATTATGTCTATCGAGGTTGTACGGTGTTAATTAATGACCGTCCAACCTTTGTTGATTTAGTTGAATTAGTTATGTTAGACTTCGATGTCATTATGGGTATGGATTAGTTGGCAGCTTGTTATGCCAATATTGATTGTCGTGCAAAGTTGGTCCGATTTCATTTTCCCGGTGAGCCTGTCCTTGAATGGAAAGGTAATACAGCTACGCCCAAGGGTAAGTTTATTTCCTACCTTAGGGCTCGGAAGTTTATTGCTAAAGGCTGTATATACCATCTGGTTCATGTCAGGGATATAGATAAGGAGCCAGCGACTCTTCAGTCGGTTCCTATTGTGAATGAATTCCCGATAGTATTCCCTGACGAGCTTCTAGGAATTCCCCCCGAAAAGGGAAATTGATTTCGCTATAGATTTGCTTCCTGATACACAGCCTATATCCATTCCTCCCTACAGAATGGCTCCTGCAGAGCTAAGCGAATTGAAGGAACAACTGAAGGACTTGCTTAATAAAGGCTTTATTAGGCCAAGTACATCACCATGGGGTGCTCCGGTGCTCTTTGTTCGAAAGAAAGATGGCTCCTTGCGGATGTGTATTGACTACAGGCAACTAAATAAAGTCACTATCAAGAATAAGTATCCTCTTTCACGAATTGATGACTTGTTTGACCAGTTACAAGGTGCCAAATGCTTTTCGAAGATCGACTTGCGATCCGGTTATCATCAGCTACGAGTCAAGGATATTGATACCCCAAAAACAGCATTTAGGATGAGGTATGGCCATTTTGAATTCCTCGTCATGTCTTTCGGGCTTACAAATGCCCTGGCAGCCTTTTTGTGGATCTTATGAATCGGGTATTCAAACCATTCTTAGATGAATTTGTGATTGTGTTTATTGATGACATCCTAATATATTCACGATCGGAAGCCGAGCATGCGGACCACTTGCGAGCTGCATTGCAGACTCTCCAGAACTACAGGTTATATGCTAAATTCTCTAAATGTGAATTTTGGCTAACTTCTGTAGCTTTTCTTGGTCATGTTATTATCGGCGATGGTATCAAGATTGATGGCCAAAAGATTGAGGCTGTGATGAGTTGGCCGAGGCCCTTGAATCCTATAGAGGTTCGTAGCTTTTTAGGCTTGGCAGGATATTACCGAAGGTTTGTGGAGGGATTTTCCTCTATCTCTGCACCATTGATGAAACTGACACATAAGGGAGCTAAGTTTCAATGGACTGAGGCATACGAACAAAGTTTTCAGGAGCTAAAGAAAAGGCTTACGACGACACCTATCTTGACTCTTCCGAACGGCACCGAGGGTTATGTTGTATATTGTGATGCCTCGAGAATTGGCCTAGGTTGTGTTCTTATGCAGCATGGTAAGGTTATCGCGTACGCCTCTAGACAGTTGCGAAAACATGAACAGAACTATCCTACGCACGATCTTGAGTTAGCCGCAGTTGTCTTCGCCCTAAAGATTTGGCGGCATTATCTATATGGGGTTCATATTGATGTTTTCACCGACTACCAGAGCCTTCAGTATTTATTTAAACAGAGGGAGCTGAACCTACGACAAAGAAGATGGCTAGAATTACTAAAGGACTATGATGTTGATATTTTATATCATCCCGACAAAGCTAATATTGTTGCTGATGCCCTTAGCCGGAAGTCCATGGGCAGTCTAAGCCATGTTGAAGCTGATAAGGTCAAGATGACCAAATATCTATGCCAGCTAGCTAATTTGCAGGTGCATTTGATAGACGCAGAGGGTGGACGCATTCTCGTTCAGAATACAGCAAAATCTTCTTTTATTACTGAAGTGAAAGAGCGACAACACGAGGATCCTGAGCTTATAAAACTGAGGGAAAGTATTCCACAGCAGCGACAACCTTTATTTGAGTTAACTGGAGATGGGGTCCTTAGATACCAGGGCCGCTTATGTGTACCGACAGTTGGAGAGCTCCGCGCCAAGATTCTTTCGGAGGCCCATTATTCAAGATATGCAGTTCACCCCGGAGCGACAAAGATGTATCGGGACCTTCGACAGATCTATTGGTGGAATGGGATGAAAAAAGATATTGCGGAGATGGTAGCCCAATGTCCCAATTGCCAGCAAGTTAAAGCCGAACATCAGAGGCCTGGAGGCCTAACTCAGTATATTGAACTTCCATTATGGAAATGGGATATGATAAATATGGACTTCATCACTGGTTTACCTCGTACTCTACGGAGGTACAATTCTATTTGGGTAATTATTGATAGGCTTACAAAATCTGCTCATTTTCTGCCAGTCAGGACAACATATTCGGCCGAGGATTACGCCAAGCTTTACATTCGAGAGATTGTTCGCCTTCACGGAGTACCATTATCTATTATCTTTGATCGAGGGGCTCAATTTACAGCACATTTTTGGAAATCTTTTCAGAAGGGTCTAGGAACGCAGGTAAATCTTAGCACCGCTTTTCATCCACAAACTGATGGACAGGCAGAGCGTATGTTACGTGCCTGCGTGCTAGATTTTAAAGGAAGTTGGGATGATCATTTACCTATTATTGAGTTCGCTTATAATAACAGCTTCCAAGCTAGTATTCAGATGGCCCCTTACGAAGCACTATATGGGCGGATGTGTAGGTCGCCGATCGGTTGGTTCGAGGTCAGGGAAGTAGAGTTGCTAGGTCCTAATTTAGTCCAGCAAGCAATGGAAAAGGTAAAACTTATTAGAGACCGGCTCTATACAGCACAAAGTCGGCAGAAGTCTTATGCAGATGTTCGACGACGAGACTTAGAGTTTGATCTAGGAGATTGGGTTTTCCTGAAAATATCGCCTATGAAGGGCGTTATGCGATTTGGAAAGAAGGGGAAGCTCAGCCCCAGGTATGTTGGACCGTATAAGATTATTCGAAGGATTGGTAAGGTGGCGTACGAGCTTGATTTGCCTTCAGAATTGGGAGCAGTCCATTCTGTGTTTCATGTATCTATGTTGCGAAAGTGCATTGGAGATCCTTCACGTATTACGCCCATGGAGGATATCCACATTGCTGAAGACTTATCTTATGTATAGGTACCAATAGCTATTTTAGATCGGCAGGTAAGAAAGCTTCGAACTAAAGAAGTGGCTTCCGTGAAAGTGTTATGGCCGAATAACAACATCGAGGAAATGACCTGGGAAGCTGAGGAGGAAATGAGGAAGAAGTATCCCCACCTATTTACGACTTAAGGTGAGTCGCATTTAAATTTCTTATTGCGAAATAGCTATACGAAGCCTAGTAGTTGGAATCTTCAGAATTAGATTTATGCTCTGCAATGTAACAAATATAGCCTTGTAAATAACGTATTAGCGGAAAAAGAAATGAAACCAAGGAATTGACTTGACCCATTCGCGGACGAATGTTCTTAAGGGGGGAGACTGTGAGACCCCATGTTAAGTTTTGAAGCCAAGCAAGTTGCAAAATAAAGGTCGGCGAAAGTTATCATAAATTTCTCTAATAAATTTTCTAAACTTTGGGTAGAATGTATCAGACCATTTCTCCCAATATATAGATATTTATGGGACCACAACCTACTGAATCGAAGGTCTACACGTCTAGTTTGCAACCAAAAAAACCTCACATCAAACCGACATCGGAGTAAAACGTTATGATCGTTTTACTGCAGACTATCCAGACTGAAACCGGGTCGCGAACCGGGTCGGGTCAAGCAAGTAGTATAAGTCGGCAAGTTCGACTTTTCAGACCTAAAAACATTTCACTTTCGTTCTAAAACAGTAAGCAAGCTTAAGAGAAGGGTCCATGATGTCATTGAGTGATTAAGGTGCGTTTTTAACAATTTCTACCGTTAAAATTTTCCCCCGTGCCTAGAAACGTAATCTCTACGCTTTGCAATCGTTTCCCCCTTCTATTAGTATGTTTGGAGCTATTCTTAGAAGATAGGAATTTGATATCCTTGCTGGTTTTTCAGGTTTTATGCTTGGTTTTGCAAGGTAATCATCTTGGAACTCTTTTATGATCATTTTTACAAAGTTCTACGGACGTTTCGTCAAGTTAGGGTTATATGGCAAATCTGCCGATTTAAACTCTATAATGAACTGTTTATAGGTGCGTATAAGCTGTATATATATAGTGTTTGCAAAGCTTAGGACGTAAGGAACAACTTCTGTGAAGGAACTACAGGCATTCGGACGTTCGTTGGAAAGGTATGTTAAGGCTAAGCTCTGTCCTTCTTTTTAGCACGAATTCTGGAAAATTCCTAAGACATCAAATGTGATATTTTACTATTTTATTGTTAGAAAGACCTTCTGTGAAAGGCATTGGGATTGTAGCTGGAGTATTTTCATGATGCTATTAGGTTGATATTCCACTCATTCAGTTAAATAGGGTATTTGACATCTATATATGTCTTTTTGTCGGCTTTCTTTACTATATATCGAGATATATGAATTC
>MCJB01025269.1:55193-73238 GCA_002018475.1 Nicotiana obtusifolia | reverse complement strand
ATGGTGAATATCGCTGGGACTATCAGGGCAACAAAATTTTGCGTAATCGAAGGCGATATGAGATATAACGCCTTGCTTGGGAGGCCTTGGATACATGATATCAAGGCCGTACTCTCGACCTTACATCAGATGTTGAAGTTTCCATCGGTCGAGGGAGTCGTCACCATCTACGGGGAACAACATGCAGCAAGGGAAATGTTCGCAGTAGAGGAAGCAGCACCGAAATTTGCCGTTTCCCCACAGAAGGCTAAATAGCAATCAGAGAAGCCGCCTTCAACTAATGGGGGTGAACAAGATCAGCCCGATGAAGATAACTACGGGGTGCCCCAATCGTTTATTGCTCCGGATGAGTCCGACGCAACCAAATCGACGGTCGAGGAGCTCGAACAAGTCCCGATCCACGGCGACGCGCCCGATCGAAAGGTATATCTGGGCTCGAGCCTAAACTCCGAGCTCAGGTCTAAATTACTTACTTTCCTTTCAGCTAATGAAAATTCCTTTGCTTGGTCCCATTTAGACATGACAGGCATACCACCAGAAATTGCAACACACAAGCTGAGTGTCGACCCTAAATTCCGGCCGATCAAACAAAAAAGGAGACCTCAGTCCGAGGTTAAGCAGGCCTTCATCAAGGACGAGGTAACTAAACTTTTAAATATAGGGTCCATTCGAGAGATCAAGTACCCAGAATGGTTAGCTAATGTAGTGGTAGTCCCTAAAAAGGGAAACAAACTTAGGATGTGTATAGATTATAAGGACCTAAATAAAGCATGCTCCAAAGACTCCTTCCCTTTGCCCAACATCGATCGCATGATCGACGCTACTGCTAGCCACGAGACTCTTAGTTTTCTCGATGCCTATTCTGGGTACAACCAGATACGAATGGATAAGAATGACCAAGAAAAAACATCCTTCATCACTAAGTATGGCACTTATTGCTATAATGTGATGCCTTTCGGGCTTAAGAATGCAGGAGCAACATATCAACGCCTAGTAAATAAAATGTTTGAAAAACAGCTAGGTAAAATGATGGAAGTTTATATCGATGACATGCTGGTTAAGTCCCTGCGAGCAGAGGACCATTTAAGTCATTTGCAGGAACGTTTGATGTTCTAAAGAAATACAACATGAAATTGAATCCGGAAAAATGTACATTCGGAGTGGGCTCTGGGAAGTTCCTTGGGTTTATGGTCTCCAACTGGGGAATAGAAATCAACCCAGACAAAATTAAGGCCATCGAGGACATAACGGTCGTCGACAACGTCAAGACCGTACAGAAATTGACAGGCCGGATTGCAGCTTTGGGCCGATTTATATCGAGATCGTCGGACAGGAGCCATCGATTCTTCAATTTACTAAAAAAGAAGAACGAATTCTCATGGGGACCGGAATGCCAGCACGCATTGGATGAGCTAAAAAGGTACCTTTCTAGCCCGCCTTTACTGCATACACCAAAGACAGGTGAACAGTTATATCTTTACCTCGCTGTATTGGAGATAGCAGTGAGCGGGGTCCTTGTCCGGGAAGAACAAGGTACGCAATTTCCTATTTACTACGTTTTAGTAGGACATTAGGAGAAGCCGAGACCAGGTACCCACACTTAGAAAAACTAGCACTCGCCTTACTGAGTGCGTCTAGAAAATTGAAACCATATTTTCAATGTCACCCAATATGCATAGTGACGACCTACCCCCTTAGAAATGTTATGCATAAACCCGAGTTATCGGGCCGACTAGCCAAGTGGGCCATCGAGGTCAGCGGGTACGATATCGAATATCGACCTCGGACCTCGATAAAATCTCACGTGCTGGCCGATTTTGTTGCCGACTTCACACCGTCGCTCATCCCCGAAGTCGAGAAAGAGCTCATGATTAAATCGGGGACTCCTTCGGGAGTGTGGACTCTATTCACAGACGGTGCCTCAAATTCGAAAGGGTCAGGGCTTGGCATCGTACTCAAGCCCCCGACCGGAAACACAATTAGACAATCCATTAAGACTATAAAATTGACTAACAATAAAGCCGAATATGAGGCTATAATCGCAGGTCTAGAGTTGGCCAAGAACCTTGGAGCAGAAATAGTTGAGGCCAAGTGCGACTCCCTCCTTGTTGTCAACAAAGTGAATGGAACGTTCGAAATCAGGGAAGGGCGTATGCAAAGGTATGTGGATAAACTTCAAGTCACGTTACACAGGTTTAAGGAGTGGACCCTACAACACATACCTCGTGAACAAAACAGCGAAGCCGATGCTCTCGCCAACTTAGGCTCATCGGTCGAAGACGAAGAAGTTGACTCCGAAAAAGTCATGCAATTGTTAAGGTCGGTGGTGGAGGAAGGTCATGCCGAGGTCAACTCAACGAGCTTGACTTGGGATTGGAGGAATAAGTACATAGAATATCTCAGCTCTAGTAAATTGCCATCCGATCCCAAAGAATCGAGAGCACTTCGCACGAAGGCGGCCCCGTTTTGTCTGGCCGATAATGGAACCTTGTACAGAAGGACCTTCGAAGGACCTCTAGCTATATGTCTTGGACCGGGAGACGCTGAATATATTTTGAAAGAAATACACGAGGGAGCTTGTGGCAATCACTCTGGCTCCGATTCATTGGTACGAAAGGTAATTCGTGCCGGCTATTACTGGAACGACATGGAGAAAGATGCGAAAGAATTTGTACGCAGATGCAGCGGGTGTCAAAGGCATGCACCGATCATCCACCAGCCTGCAGAAACATTACATTCAGTCATATCGTCATGGCCGTTTATGAAGTGGGGGATGGACATTGTAGGTCCCCTCCCTCGAGCACCAGGTAAAGCTCAATTTATCCTTTTTATGACTGACTATTTTTCTAAGTGGGTGGAAGCACAGGCTTACGAGAAGGTCAGAGAAAAAAAGGTAATCGATTTCATATGGGACCACATTGTCTGCCGATTCAGGATGCCTTCAGAAATCGTATGTGACAACGGAAAGCAATTCGTAGGCAGCAAAATAACCAAGTTCTTCGAAGACAATAAAATCAAGAGGATATTGTCAACCCCATATCACCCCAGTGGCAATGGCCAAGCAGAATCGACCAACAAAACCATAATCCAAAACCTGAAGAAAAGGCTAGTCGATGCTAAAGGAAATGGAGGGAAATGCTACCCGAAGTCTTATGGGCATACCGAACAACCGAAAGAACTAGTACCGGAGCCACCCCGTTTTCCCTAGTATATGGCACCGAAGCATTGATACCGGTCGAGGTAGGCGAACCAAGCATCAGGTTTCAACACGCAACCGAAGAGTCCAACCGGGAAGCTATGAATGTTAGCCTCGAACTCTTGGATGAAAGAAGAGAAGCCGCTCTAGTCCGAATAGCAGCGCAGAAACAAAGAATCGAGAGGTACTATAATAGAAGAGCCTGTCTCCGATACTTCAGTGCGGGGGACCTGGTACTTAGGATAATCACACCCAATACCCGGGATCCCAACGAAGGAAAGTTAGGACCGAACTGGGAAGGTCCCTATGTTATAGTGAAGGTCACCGGGAAGGGATCTTACAAGCTCGGGACTATGGATGGTAAGTCGCTGCCGAATAATTGGAATGTGGGCCACTTGAAGCGATACTATTGTTAAGGTAACTTACTTCGCCCTTTTTTCTTTCTTTTTATTTTGTTTATCGGCACTAAAACATGCAGGATAGGTCGATATCAAGCAAGTCAGCACAAGGTATTAGGACTGAAAGCACGCGTTGCACTCTTTTTCCCTTCGACCGGTTTTGTCCCAAATTGGGTTTTATGGCAAGGTTTTTAATGAGGCAACCGTATGTCGTGCTGACAAAGATCAACAATCCAACGAAACTTACAAGTCTTATGTTAAACTCTAGTGATGTTTCGTCTATTCACTCCGATTTCGAGGGGGCTACATAAAGATCGCTAGGAATTATTGTAAGGGTCAAACGGTCAGAAGAGCCATACCCGAGTAGATCGATCTGATCCCCCTCCGTCAAATGAAGATGTATAAGCACAAGAATATTCACAAAGTTATTTGGCACCAACATCGTATTCTTGAGCCAAGGGCTTTTTCAATTATCTTCGCATTATCAATAATTGACATTGGCAAAAGACGCACATTGAAACCGGGGGGAGGATAAGACCTAACAAGGCAAACCCCGAAACCGGCTAATTAGGCCAAGGCCTTGTTAAGTTAACAAAAACGCAAAGGGAATTAAGACCGATCTAGGCTTTCCCGATTTACGGCCAAGGCCAAATTAAATTAAGAACTCAGAACTGACCGAAGTTTACGAGGGCAAGACTTCGACTATCCGAAACAAGGTTAAGGCCGAATCGGATTGATAGGGATCTAGTTTTTGCTAAGGCATGGCCCCGATTAGCATACCAAAAAGCATAGCTTAATGGTTGGAAGCAGAGCAAATAAAGCTCGTTTAACCCGTTCTGAATTTGCTATGAGGCTAAGGCCGAACTAGATATTAAACGATTTTCAGTCGGTCACAACTTATAATCCTAGCTAAGATGGGATATGACGAGGCATGAAAGTCAAGGAACAGATTCGAAATAGAATAAAAGATGTTTTTACATAAGATGAAATTTTTACATATCCAGGCTACAAAATATCAATACAACGTCAATCCGAGCCATCTTCATCTTCCTCAGGAAAGGTTTGTTTCCTCATTTCGGCCTCAATCTTTGCTGCCTCAGCAATATCGAAAGACAGATCGAGGCCACGCGCCTGGAGCTCCTCAAGAACGGAAAGGCGAGTTTGGCACTGAGTATACTCAACCAGCGCCTTCGGTTGCTCTTGAGCGACCTCGGCTTCGGCTCTATACTGAGCTATCAAGTCTTCAGCATCGCCCTTGGTGGTGGCAATCTCCGATTTCGCTTCCTGTAGCTGATTGGTCAGAACCACCCAATCTTGGGTAAGCGACTCAACTTGGAGCTGTTGGGATTCATTGTCCTTGATCAGAGCTCCGATTCTCTCCTGCGCCTCCGAGGCTTGTTCTCTTAATCGAGCTTGGAGAGCCTCTTTCTCCGCAGTTAAAGTATCGGCTGTGGCTTTCCACCCACTCGTTTAAGCTTCGGCCTCGTTCAGTTCAAACCGTCGGTCCAACCGGTTAGTCATTTGCCCCAGTTGGTCAACACTAGTGGCATGCTCTCTCCTTACAAAATTAAGCTCGGCCCGGAGACTCGACATCTGACTTTCGAGCCGCTGACGTTGAATTTTTTCTTGTGCCATTCCTTCTTTGATTCGAAGGAACATTTCATGATAAAGCACCGAAGACTGTGGGAAATTTGAATTAAAAATTGTCAATACGGACTTGGAATCAAAACGTTGAGTATAGTTTAAAACAAACAAGAAAGCGTACCCTGTTCGATGCCTGTTGAGCTTCATTGAACAAGCAAGCCCAGTCCACGGCATTCATTACGGCCTGGTCTTCTTCAGTCACCAAGCAGTGGAGATAACTAGCTACGCCTACCGGCGCACCTAGTGCTCGGGCATCCTCGGGGACAGTGAAGGTTATCACCCTCCTCCGATCAAGGTTCGAGCTCGGAGCGGGGAATTTATCGATCAATTTGATACCGACCGACACCCCACTCGTCTCGACTGGGGGACTTCTTCTAGGGACTTCGAGGCCGAAGGTATCAGCCGACGACACCCCGTCAAAAAATTCTTCAAAGCTCCCAGCTGTGACCGGCACCTTGCTCGGTGTGTGCATCCTTGCATCTTGGGCATCATTCAGAGGTGTCTCTGAAAAGGAAGGTGAATGCACCATCTCCAGAATGCCTGAGGACCTTTGTGTCGCCGCTCTTGTGTCAGCCCGGCTCCCGGTCCCTGCTCCCGCTTCGATGTTCTCTTCTTGGGAAGCGCAGGTCTCCTTTATACTCGGTTCGGGGACTGCCCGAGGGGACTTGTCATTTAAGGTTTCAGGGCTCTTTTCCCCCTCGGAACCGTCACTCAGTTGAATGGAAGGGTCGGTAACTTTGACTTTACGAGCCCTCATATTTTTCCTGCCTTTTTTCTTCTCGGGCTCAGCATGACCGGGAGACTCTTTCCTCTTCTTTCCTCCCCCTTTCCCCGATACGGAAAGGGGACGAGGAACTACCCCACAGTGGATGTCGACCTCAACTCGGCGTCCTTCGAGAGACCTGCAAAATGAATTTTCAAAAGGCTAAGTGTTGGTATCGATTGTCTTGGAATATATGAACGTTACTGAAGCTCACCATGATTCTTGGCCTCCCAAAGGCCCTTCGATATCTCTCTCCAGGCCCGTTCAGAATAGGACCTTTGGGCCACGACCTTCCTGACCCACTCCTCTAAGTGCTGGATCGCGGCCGGTGACTGGGAAACGGCTGAAGATCACAATACGTCGGTTAAACATTGGAAGAAAATAATAAGAGATCTTAAATGAAGAAACACTTACGTTTCGTGTTCCACTTTTCAGGGAACGGCATATTATCGGCAGGGATCAGATCGGAGGTCTTGGTTCGAACAAATCGACTCATCCAACCCCGGTCCCTATCTTCATCAATGCTCGAGAACGGAGCCTTGCTAGCCCGTCGAGCAAGTTTTATCAGCCCTCCTCGGAACATTCGGGGACTGTATAATCAGAGTAAATGATTGATGGTGAAAGGGTGCCCCCCTTTGAAGTCGGAGCCTATGAAGCACCCTACTGGTATAAAGGCCTTTAATGGAGGTTCCATGGAGGGTTCCTCAGTATGGACGGGCTCAACCTCTTCAAGAGACTGAGCAGGGGAAGATTGTTGTTTCTGGGGAACTGATTTAGAAGTTTTGGACATGACGATTGAAGTAGCAGAAGCAAGAAGCAAAGGAGAAGAGAGGTTTTTCTGGTGAAGAAGACTAGAAGAAACAAACTGTTTAGCAACGAGAAAGTAAAGAAACAAACTCAAAGAAGGGAGGAAGCATTTATACTTTCCCAAAAAGCGGCAGTACAGAACACGAGGTGAATAAACATTAAGTGCACGCATTAAATGCGCGTAGAAGGTATAGGGCTCTGCAGACGAGACAGGTAATGATTTCTTGTGTCAATGGTCATGTGCGTCACGGCACTGCCGTCACACAAAGGGTCCTTTTAGGGTTGAACGATTTGATGACTCTGACTTCGTGGCACGCTTAATGGATATATTGATTACTTAGCCAAAGAGCTCGAAGAATGACGATTCATATCGTTTTTTGTCCTTACTCTCCAATAAACGAGGGGACTATCTGTATTGGGTCGAATACGATCGATTGCTCGAGAAGAGTCGAGCCCGAATACAATGCAAGACCAGGTTGCCTCGATCCGAGGTCAGCAAGTCGAGCACGAAATTGGAGCAACCGAAACGGGGTAACCAACATTGGCCGACGAAAGCACATCTCGTAACAAAGATCAGTTTCGACCAGATATTTCGTGGATTCCTGATATCTCGGCGGGAGTGAATATCTCAACCGTCATAGACGTTAAGCCACTATTTTAGGGATATTCCATCCCGTAATTGAAGGGATTTTATCTTGTAATTAGAGTTTTTACCATATTAAGGAATCTTTCTTTTACCTATAAGAAGGGTATCTAACTTCATTGTAAGACACAAGACATACAAGAGAAAATACTAAGAACTGTTACTGTTTATCGAATTTTGTCCTCTTTATTGCATTTCGTCGTCAGCTACTCAATTACTGTGGTTTGGTTATTCCTTTCTATTTATTATATTTCAATTATTTGCCATTATATTTTACGTTGTATCAAATTGATTCACACATCCTTAGCACTACAAACAAATTCAATTGTTACTCGGATTTAAGGGTAAACAATAACCAACAAGATCGGGACTATAATTATTGCCATAAAAGAAGCCCATATCGGTATTCCCTTTAGATACCGCAATATGTGTATGATTCCATTCTAGTGTCTCCTTGTAGGAGCAGAGCTATATCTTGCTAAGACATTAACTGAAAAAGTTATGTCAGGCCTTGTTGTATTAGCAAGATACATCAGTGCACCAGTTGCACTAAGATATGGTACTTTAGGACCAAGTAGCTCTTCATTTTTTTCTTGAGGTCGGAACGGATCCTTATTCACATCAAGTGATCGAACAACCATCGAAGTACTTAAATAGATCTGCTCCATCCATGTAAAACCGTTTCAATACCTTTTCTGTGTAGGCAGATTGATGAACAAAAATCTCATTTGCCAAATGTTCAATTTGCAAATCGAGACATAATTTTGTCTTTCCGAGATCTTTCATCTCGAATTCCTTCTTTATATAAACAATTGCCTTTTTGAGTTCTATAGGAGTTCCAATAAGGTTTATGTCATCAACATATACGACAAGTACAACAAATACTGATGTTGTTTTCTTTATAAAACCACATGGACAAATGGCATTATTTATATAACATTCCTTTAATAAATACTCACTAAGGCGGTTGTACCACATTTGTCCTAATTGTTTTAGACCATATAAAGATCTTTGCAATTTGATTAAAAATATTTCCCGGAACTTCGAATTATGTGCATCGGGTATTTTAAATCCTTCGGAAATTTTTATGTATATCTCATTATTAAGTGAGCCATAAAGGTAGGCTGTTACCACATCCACTAAATGCATGTCAAGTTTTTCATGGACAGCAAAACTAATGAGATAACGAAATGTTATTGCATCTATAGCAAGTGAATATGTCTCTTCATAATCGACATCAGGCCTTTATGAAAATCCTTGGCAGGCAAGCCTTATATCTTTGTACCTCATTTTTCTCATTCCTCTTGCGTACAAAGACCCATTTATAGCCAACAGACTTAACACCATTAGGTGTTTGGACTACAGGCCCAAAAACTTCACGTTTCACAAGTGAATTCAACTCTGATTGGATTGCTTCTTACCATTTTGGCCAATCACATCTTTGTCGACATTCTCCAATAGATTGAGGTTCAAGATCTTCACTATCTTACATAAGTTTAGATGCAACATTTATGCAAAGACATAATCCACCATTATATCCAATCGATTCAAATCTGTCTCAATATCGATTGTATTTATTAATAGTTCCTTATTTTCTTGAGTCTCAGGCTCATCGATTTCCTCATGGATCTCAGGATTGGTTAAATCATTCAATGAGACAATTTCGTAGTGTCATCTTGATCATTTTTTTTTCTTTTTCTAGGATTTCGATCCTTAGAACCCAATGGCCTGCCACATTTTAGGCATGCTTTTGACTCATTAGCTATGACACTAGAAGATTGTCCAACAGGGACATCAATACGGATTGGAACATTCTCTGCAGTGATATATGATTTTGTTATCGTTTTCAAATCCGTAAATACGTCTGGCATTTGATTTGCTATTTTCTGCAAATGAATAATCTTTTGCACCTCTTTTTCACAAATAGAGGCATGTGGATCAAGATGAGACAATGATGGATTTTTTTCACAAAATTTCCTGTTTGGTTTCACCAATTTCTCCCCCTAATTTTGGAAAAAATGCCTCAACGAATCGACAATCTACAAATCGAGCAGTGAACAAATCTCCCCTTAATGTTTCGAGGTAGCGAATAATGGAGGGAGATTCAACCCAATATATATTTCTAACCTTCTTTGGGTCCCATCTTGGTGCGATACGGCGGTGCTACTGGCACATATACTGCGCATGCAAAAACTCTTAAATGGGATATATTAGGTTCATGACCCAAAACTAATTCCAATGGGGAATATTTATGATAATTCGTCGGTATGAGACGAACTAGCATTGCTTCATACAAAATGGTATGAACCCAAACAGAAGTGGGTAACCTCGTTTTCATGAGTAACGGTCTTGCTATCAATTGTAGACGTTTAATAAAGACTCTACAAGGCCATTTTGAGCATAAACATGAGCTACATGATGTTTCACTTTTATCCCGATTGATAAGCAATAATCATTAAATGTTTGGATGAAAACTCAACAGCATTATCAAGTCGAATAGACTTAATTAGATATCGGGAAACTACTACTCATGTAATAAACTATGATTACATGATGTTTATTCGCTAGCTATTACAAATAGGCAAAAATAAAAAAAATCAAACTACTCAATCATCTTTAACCACGGATCCATCACCGATCAAGTGGTCTATCTTTCCATCAGGGTGCTCAAAGAAGTCTGCCACATCCAAGTGGGGATGTCAAATTCATTGTGAGAGACAAAATTAGCTTCATGGCCTTTATCCTTTAAGGATGCTTGATAAAGCTCAACCAAATGTCTGGTGTATGATAAATATTTGCCCAATCCCCTTTTCCACCGCAACGAGCATTCAATTTCTGAGCCTTTTGCCTTTGGCTTCTCATCTTTCCCTTTTCATTTTTGGTGGTTATTTTTCTTTGGAGGATGATTAACACCAGAAAAATTTCTTCCTTAGCTGCGACCACGACCACAAACAGGGCCGCGACCTTTTCCACGCTTAGCATAATAGGATGCACCCCATCCACTTCAAGCAATGGTGTAGACCCAGTAGGTCGATTTTCGTGATTTCTCATGAACAAATCGTTGTTTCGTTCAAGGAGTAGAGAAATCAACTCAGAGTACTTCTTGAAACCTTTCTCTCGGTATTGCTATTGCAAGACCATATTGGAGGCATGAAACGTTGTGAATGTTTTTTCAAGCATATCATAGTCCGTGATACTATCTCCACGGAGTTTCAAATTAGAAGTAATTCTGAACAATCGCAGAATTATATTCAAAAACAGACTTAAAATCTTGGAGCCTCAGATGAGCCCAATCATATCGTGCTTGTGGAAGAGTGACCAGCTTTAAGTTGTCATATCTTTTCTTTAAGCCATTCCAAAAAAACAAGTGGATCTTTGACGGTGCGATATTCTATTTTCAACCTTTCACCAACGTGATGGCGCAAGAAAATCAAGGCCTTAGCACAGTCTTGGGTAGATGCTTTATTTTTATCTTTAATCGCGTCTTCAAGACCCATTGCATCTAATGGATTTCAGCATCCAATACCCATGTCATATAGTTCTTTCCTAAATTTCAAGGGCAACGAACTTTCTTTTCATAATATCAGTCATACCTTGATCTTCTCAAAGAGCTTCTTGAGACGGTAGAGTCTTGTGCTGATAACGTGTTATAGAACAATAAAAGGAGAAGAAGAGTATTGCAGAGAAAAGTACGGAGAGAGAATTCTTATTGATTTGGGATGATTTACAATTGAATAGAATCCCTCTATTTATAGGGAAATAGTGACTTAGCCACCAAATAATAATCCCTAAATTTTCTCTAAAATATAGACATTCATCTTAAATAAAATTCTATTTATAACACTTGAGCAATTTTAGACATTTATATTTACTACTAAAATTAAGTACATTTGGTCTGTGGTTATTTTTGACAGCTCAAGAAGAAATACATGAGTCATTTAAACCAAAAAACAGCCGAGACAGATCTCTCGTTTAGGGGCCGCTCAATGAATTTTGTGGCCTAAAGCCAAAACATATTAAAAGGTCCTTAAAATCTTTTTTGTAAAATCCATATAATAATGAGATACGAAGCAAACTACTAGGGCTTTGGCCTAGTGGTAAATGTACAACGTGTGATGTATGAATTAGGTGCATGTCATGATGTGAAACTCTATCGTAATATTAAATATGACATTAATTAAGTAAAAAACGGTATAGGAGACGATAATCTGTCGAATTTCGAACCTTGCGCCACATTACATTTGGGGGTTTCTCTTAAAAGATGGACAAAAGAAAATTTATTTTCTAATGGATGAATCAATAAAATATGATAAAAAGAAATAGTCAATTCTGAGAAATTGAGTTAACATTAGAAAGAAAAATAATGCTCTCGTACCTCAAAAATTTTAGTGCAACGTCATTTGGTATCCAATAGTTCGTTTGGTCGCTTCGAACTTTTCCCCTTTTAAAATATCTTTTTCTTTGCGAATAATCAAATTCTTTACTAATAAAATGATAATAAAGACAGACTCGTTTCCAATTAAATACGTACAAGCATAAAGTAAGAAGTCACCGAGTTAGTTTTTTTAAGTTAACTATATATGAAAATTTGTACACACTTTATAAAGAAGTGCGATCAATTTTAAAATCAGTGGAGATTAGACTTGGATGTCACAAACAAAGGAAGGAGGTTAATATGGTGCCAATGAGAGGGAAAAGGTGGCCCGGTAAGGATAAAAGTGTTCATATATTAACTATTGTTGGAGGATTGTAATGGATCTACATTAAGCGTTCATGTATAGCTTCCAACTTCCAACTAGCTTAGGAATTAGGATTAAGGGGTAGTAATAGCTACTGTTATTGTATTAATTATTATGTGAAAGAAATAAACAAAATTAACAACAAATTATGCTAATATCTATGTTGAGTTTTTATGGTGTTTGTACTTGAATCTATATATCCATCTATATTATTATAAAAGTATGAATATAATGTCAGTTTACAAAAATAACCTTATAATATTAAGCATAATAACTCACAATAAAAGGACATAACCAAAATTTTAGACATTAGCCTTGTAATACTATTAGTTTTAAGACATATACTACACGTTAGGAATCCTATATGATTACCTTTAGGAATCTTATTAGTACAATTACTTTTGGACATAGACATATAACACTACATATTAACATGTAAACCTAATACCTTTAGGAATACGTTAGATTCCTTTTAGTATAATTACTTTCGGAGTAGACACATAATTTTAGTCGTGTAATCCTATTACTTTTAGGATATACTTCTTAAAATTTTCTATTACTAATTTAATTTGAAAATATATTATAATGTCATATTACTAATTTAATTTAAAAATACATTAAATTATCCAAATCTACTTAGAAAAAGGAGAGCCTATATTATTATTATTATTATTATTATTATTATTATTATTATTATTATTATTATTATTATTATTATTATTGTTATTATTATTATTATTATTATTATTATTATTATTGTTGTTGTTGTTGTTGTTGTTGTTGTTGTTGTTGTTATTGTTGTTGTTGTTGTTGTTGTTATTATTATTATTATTATTAAAGTACGAAAATGCTATTGATAGACAAAAATAGTCCTAAACTAATAAACAGAAGAACTCATAGGGAAAGGACATAAATATAATAATCTATTTTTTGGACTACAATACCTTCTGTGTTAATTTTTTTTAATATTTAAGATTTTAACTTTAATAAAATTTTATCTATAAAATTCTCATTAAAAATATGTAGGAAGTTATAATAAAATAAAGTTCATAAGAATCCTCCGTACTGGAAACACATTAGCACTCAAATAAAAAAAATTATCTTTTTTTCGTGTAATATTGAAAAATATACTCGATTATTAAATAATAACCAAAAACATTTAAGAATATAAATATGTGAGAAAGAGAAAGAAAATACTACAAATGATTCTGCAAACATAAAGATCTAAAAGTGAAATGTCAGATTGATCTTCTTACTTTTTAAAAATAAAATTTATGGTGGATAAATTATAATTAAGATTAAATATTCAAAACAAAAGATGAACTAATATTAAGATCTGAATTAACGTAAAATAAATTATTTTTTATATTAAGATCAAACAAATTAAATCTTTTAATTAATTATTTAGCAAGACAATCCAATTCAATAACTTTTTATCATCATATGAGTAAAATTATTTTTCAAGTTAATAAAAATCTTAAGGTAAATAAATTTATTTCATAAAAAGAGTGTTAGAGATTAAAAAAATTAGAACACAAAGTAAAAAAGGTTAGTATACTATTAAGAATCAAAATGCCATACAAATGTATGAGGAAGCACATTCAATGCGAAATCCTGAACTAGAACAAGCTTTCAAGACTATATTATACAGAGTCAATTATGGTATAGTGGGATTATCCTTTGTAGATGCCTCCGGCATAATTGAAATAATATTTTTATGTTATGCATTACTTGCAAATGTCAGATCAAGAGGCATGATACTGTAAGCAATAATAACAAGTGGTGTACCAATAACAATTTTATTATGCGGCCACACACTTTAGATTTGATATACCTCTTCAAACAACTAAAATAACCATCACAAATATATCAAAGCAGAGCAATGATGCTAAATTTATAAGAAAAGCAAAATTGATAATATGAGATGGAGCGTTTATGGATAAATGTCAAACGACCAAAATAATTGCTCGGAGTCCTGAGATATATTGGATATTAATGAACCCTTTAGTGGAAAATTAATGGTCTGGGAGGTGATTTCTGTCACGTACTACCAGTAGTTCCAAAATCGACGAAAGCAAAGACAGTAAAAAACCTAGCTTGCCAAAATTATACATATAGAAAAGATTCAGCTAATAAGAAATATAAAGTAAGAACATATCCAATATTCAGTGACTTCTTTCTTCGTGACAGAAATGAAGAAGAGCATCCAATATAAGATGATTTGGTTATTCTAGAACACTTGGTTATCAACCCTAATGGTAATAGTAGTGCATTTAGCAAGGAAAAATATTTTCATCATTAGATTAAAGCGCAATTTGCAAATTGCATAATAGAAATTAAAAGCTATCTTAACTAGCAAATAAATATGTTGATCAACTAAATAAAAGGTTGATAGCAAATTTTACGGTAAAAAATAAAATATTTTTCAGTTTTTGACTCAGCAGAAGATGATGCCAATAATTACTATAAAAAAGAATACTTAAATACTTTAACACCAAATGGCCTTCTACCACACAGGTCTGTTGTCAAGTTTATTATTTCTTATGTATGTTAGTCTCACCGTATATATAACAGAATAAGTTAAATTGATCTTCCATTGAAAAATATGTATGTCATGGTACTGAAAAACTTAGATCCGCTGACTAGCTTATGTAATAGCACACATATGATATATAGAAGTTTTGACAATAACGCTATACATGCAAACATTATGATGCTGGTCTTATGCTTTTAAGTATATTTTTATCCCTGAATTTAATTTTCGTTTTCCGAAACTAAAAAATATCCTTGTAAATTTGTGCGAAAATAATTTTCAGTATATTTATGTTTTTCAATTATAATAAATAAAGCACAAGGATAAACATCCTAAATATTAGACTATATTTATCGCAGTATGTTTTCTTGCACGAACAACTATATGTTGCATTTTCAAGAGGGATATCAATATCGACAACAAGAGTTCTGATTAAGGCAGAGCAACCAAAGTATTAGAAGGAAATGTACATACAAAAAAGATCGTCTACAAAAAGTGTTCGGTAAGATACTATCACATTAAATAATTTTAAACTATAATACGTAATTATCTAACTAACATGACTGGATTGGTCATTTGTGTAAGTTCTACTGATGTCCTTTCTTTTTGAATTCACGTATATGCTAATGTAATAATATTTGTCGGCATCTAGATGATTGTCGTATTATTATGTATAAAATTTCTCTCATTAATTATATTTTGTTGTTCCTTCGTATAAATAAATGTTTAAACCACCACGTGCCATTATTAATGTGCGACACATGTTTATATATACTAGTATATAAAGCTGGGAATTGGCCGGCTGATGTGGCATCTTTCCCAAGCCAGCATTCTTATTTATCTTTTTTCTCATATTTTCGCAATTTTCTCATCTTTTTCCCCTTCTTCTATGTAATTTTTGAGTATTTAAATCTTTGGTAGAAAATTTAAGATACATAATTAATTCTCATCTTTTAAAGCAAAAGCATCTTTTCTAATCCAGTCTGTTACACCGTAACGTAAATATATTTCTCCAAAATAATTTCAGTTACAATTTTATGCGTCACTTCATTACAGAATTAGAAAGGGAAATGATTAGTGATGTAACTTATCTAGAATAGTAGCTTATTCAAGAGATGACCTTTAATGAATATAAAAGAAAAGACGAAGAAGCAATGAAGAAAAATTTAAAAACGAGAAAGAATAGGAGAAGATATATAATGAAAATGGATTAGATGGATGTACACCACAATTGCCACTTAGTTACTATGTATTGTTTTCTTTTTGTTATTTTTTAAACTTTTTATTTCATATTTCTTTTATTTGAGTAGAAAATATTTTAGAAACAACAAAAGTCTCACTATCTGAAGAAGAAAAATGGCTAAAATGCAGTGCATCTAAACTCTAATTCAAATTAAAGTACTAAATTTTGATTTCATCAAATATGTAGAATTCTTTTTTCATATGCGTGCGCCAACACACACAAACAATATATATATATATATATATATATATAAAATTTATCTCTTATATCTAATAAATTTTGTGAAAAAATATTTTTAAATTCAGTGATAATTTTACGCGCGAAGCGCGAAAATTTTACTAGTCATATTATATAGTAGGTATTTAGTTTAGTTTAGTTTACTTTAGAAAATAACGATAACACCAAAAGGGTTTTGGTTTGTATGGTTGCCACGCATTGGCATATTTTCTTGGATACAAAATTGCAAATTCACCTTTTTATCAGTGACGCTTTAGAGGTTACGTATTTTCCTTCTCCCAATTTTAGAGTGACAGACTGACAGTGCATTTTTTCGGGTCAAAATAGTCTAAGAATTATTCCCTTCATTTCCATTTTCCGGAAAAGGTCTAAATATAATGTACCATGAGAAAATATTTAAATATACTCATCGTTATATTCTGGTTTAAATATATCTTTATCAGTATACTATTGGTTCAAATATACCTTTTTCGTTATACTATTAGTTTAAATATACCTTTATCATTATACTATTGGTTCAAATATACCTTTTTTCCATTAAGTTTGTCCAATATGAACATTCAATCCTATTTGACACTGCCAATTTGATGAGGTGGATACCACGTGGCATGCCACCTCAGTGCTCCTAACCCATTTTACCCTTCACTTTCGATTTTTTTTCATTACCAAAATTTCTTCCCCTCAACCACCATTGCCATCATTACCGCCACCATGAACAATATCGTATTGCAAAGTTTAGTCTTTTATATATATTTGTTTCTTCACTCATCGCTCGCATTGAATTCAATACAATCTGAAGCTTCTCGAATTTCAGGTGAAGTTCTCTTTCTTGAGAAGCTAGATAGTCTCTTTATGTACTACTAGTGCCCGCATTATTAGGGTGACTCATTGAAATATTTTTTTGCAGACCCAGGTACTCAAAGCATGTACAATTGGGCAGCATTCAGTCTCATATTGTTCAAGTTGGCTAGCTGAAAATTTAATATTGTTCATGGTGGGTATGGTGGTGGAGAGGAAGAAAATTTTAATAGTGAAAAAATAAATAGAGGGAGAGAGGTAAAATGGGTTAGGAGCGCTGAGTTGGCATACCACGTGGCATCAACATCATCAAACGCCAGTGCCACATAGGATTGGATGTTCATCTTGGACAAACTTAATGGCAGAAGGATATATTTGAACCAATAGTTACGGTAGAGGTATATTTGGACCCGAAGTATAACGAAAGATATATTTAAATCTTTTCTCATAATTCAGGCGTATATTTGGCCCCAAACCGTTCATTTTTTCATCCATTTTAATACCTGGTGCTTTTTTCTATTAATGAAATATTTCAAATGATGATTTTCTTAATTTTAAGGAGAGAAAAGTTGCGATCAGGGATAATTTCAGAATTTTTTTTTTCAGGTTTAGTTTTGTAACACTAACCTCTCTTATGGTTCACAATATTATGCTTACCTTCCTTTTTTTGATTTTTGCTGTAATAATTCTATTAACCTAATTATCATTAATATAGAAAATTAAAATCTGACTAAATTACCCTTTCTCATATATTCTTTGTTAATTATTTTAATTTATAAACACATTTTAAAATTTATTTCACCATGTTTCCCATCATCCTTACCCATCCCACCACTATTGCTCAAAAAATTTTCTCCATCGTCTGCTCAAGAGAATTTGACCAAAATCGTTCCTTTTGTTTTACCCCAACTTTCATTACATCCTTATAATACTTTACTTAACCTAGAATATCCTTTAATTTTCCAAAAGTTGACCAAAAACATCCCTATGTTAATTTTTTTATATTTGACGGATCTTATATTCTCACGTGACCCCCCCCCCCCC
>MCJB01025269.1:37006-50098 GCA_002018475.1 Nicotiana obtusifolia | reverse complement strand
GAAGATTCGGGGACTATATAAATAGAGCAGATGATCGATGGTGAAGGTGCACGAATTGATTTTATTCACAAAAATTCGGAGGAGGATCACGATCCTCCACAGTGAAGGGTGAATTTGGCCGAGGCAACATTATACCTCTTGCAGAAGTCCAAGATGACCGGATCCACCAGGCCCAATGTAAAGGAATAAGTGTAAACACTCAGATATCCGTCGACATGGGTGGTAATGGCCTCTTCGGAGTCGGGGACCATGATGTCTTTGTCGGTCCAGTTGTAGTCTTTTCGGACCGTGGGGAGGTCCTCTTCGGTGATTGAGCAAATGTATGTCGAGGCATCCTTACGCCGACCTTGTACCGAAGAAGGCTTCTTGACCTTGAAGTCGTCAGCGATTGAACAACCTCCGGGAATGAACATCTTCAAGGAAGGTTTAGGAGCCGTTTCATCGATAGCCATGCTAGCAGTAGGTCTCCCGAGGTCGACCACATCAGAAGTAGTTTCGGCAGTCGTTTGAGAAGTAGAAGTGACCATTTAGGGAACAGATTTTGAGGTTTTTGTCATTGTTATAGGGGAAAGCTTGAAAGAGATAGAGAAAGGTGGAAAGTTGGAAGCTCATATGTGTTGGCTAGAATAGATGATGAGTAAAAATTTCAAAGGAATCTCGATAACAAAGGTAAAAATGGTAGAACGTGAAAAAGAGTAGTGAAATCCTGAGGGTACGAGGGTAGATGGTTCAATATAAAGTAAAAAATGAATGAAAGAGGGGTTATTTATAGTGGTTCTGCGATGCCTCGCCTCCAGGGACAGCCGACCGGTGGCTGACGTGCATTTAATGCCGCTATGACATGACTGACGAGACGTTTCGGGCTTTTTATCGTTTATGGCACGATGTATTGGAGAAGGAATCGAGATGCTCATGTCGTTTCTTGTCAGCTCGCTTTCCGAGAAACAAGGGGACTATCTGTACACGGGTAAAAATCGAGCTCATGATACGCTCCGACCTCCATTAAGGTAAAACAGGCTCAAAGATGATTGCGAAGGATCGGGATCGAAGTAAAGGTCTCATCGAGTCAGAATCCAGGGGCACGTTGTCTGCCTTCGAAAATATCGGGGTCATGAGTGGAGATCGATCCAAATTTGGGAAGACTTTGGGTAATCGAACACGACCAATAGAAGGCCGTAATATCCGCGACTGGCCAAATATCACGGCGTGGATCTCGGCACGTATCGATGAAGAACCGACAATCAGTTAACAGAAGATTTTTTTACTTTTTATAGAGTTGTACTTAGAATAGGACTCCCCTACTATATAAACGGGAGGGGGGAGGGGGGTCTGATAATTCATTAGACACATTGTAACACGCATTCCAACGCAATATACTACTATTTTCACTGTTATTGTAAGCTTTTTGTCTCGTTCATCAAAGTTGTCCACTGTGAGCTCGGGTCGAGGGTGAATGCTTCACAAAGGCTGGAATCATACTCCTCCCGTGGTTTGAGTTTACTGTATCTTTAATTGTCCATTCTAACTCAATTTAACGTTTTGTATCAAAATAATCCACATATCCTTAAAATTACTTATAAATTTAATTATTATCCGATTTTGAGGATAAACTGGCACTATCACACAATTTGCCGCAATCCCCTTTTACATTTGACACCCGAGTTGACCCCGTTGATTACATTGTCACTGGTACATGGAGACAGGGCATACGATGAAGCTGTAGAATAGTGCCATGTTATATGGAGTGGCAAATCGGAAAAGATATAACAAATGTCGATGCATCTAGAACCAACCCCAGGTGCAAAGTAATTGCTGCCCTAACAAAATAATTCATAGAAATGAATTTAAAAAGAAAAATTTAAAAAAGTAACATTGGGTATATTAGAAAGGGTAATTTAGGATGATCATAAATTGTTATATTCATAAATTGTTATATTAATGATAAATAGATTAATAGAATTATTAATAAAAAAGAAATATAAAAAGGAGGTACGCATAATATTGTGAACCACAAGGGAGGTCACTATTACGAAGCCAAACCTAAGGGGAGGTCTCTGAAATTATCTCTTACAATCATTAATGAGCTTAGTGTCTTATCTTTCAACATGAAATTTGATAATAACACGTTAAATATAACATATCTGGTATATCTATATTATATCTAAAGCACGAAGGTACTTAGCGTAATGTCGTTTGCCTTTTTTACGCTTAAAATATAGATTTCATATTAGACAAATTTGGCATTTCATTATACTTCTAATTTTTAGAACTTTTAAATTAACTAAATTCTCCTAATATTTAGGAATTTAAATCTTTCCATAATATTTTCTATAAATAAGGAATCATATTACTTCTAAAAGAATTAGAGGAAAAAGATTATTCCAGAAAGGAATACATATCCTTTAGGATTCCTTTACTAATATGGCCGTTAGAAAAGAAAATTATACTTCTTTTTAAAAAAACACATAATATTACATTCGTTAACAACACGTACACTAATATAATTATATTATATTATATGATTATCTTTGTTCGTAACTCAAACGGATAATAAAAATAAGTACAAATATTATGTGTTTTTGGCTCTTGGATAGGAAAAAGAAATTTATATTGTTTTGTGAATAACGTGTAATAAGCAGGCAACTCCTTCTATGAGTAAAATATTTATAACAAATAATATCTCAGAAAGTTAATATTACTTTAAATTTTAAATTATTTTATCAAAATTGTAAAGAATGAAGTCACTTAGCGAATATCTCAGTATTCTTTTATATATATATATATATATATTGGAATATCCTTTTTACACTTAAATTGATGTTGGGCTAGAAAAAATAGTCATTTATTATTTCTCCTAATATTTAGGGGAAATATTTAATTATTTTTTTAATATTAGAAAGAAAATTATTATTGTTATCTAATGTTTAGAATTTTTTTCTATCCTTTTCCTAAAATCACAATGCGTAAGAAGAAAATTGATGTTTATCGAAAAGTTTGAAGAAAAAAAAAACCTTTTAACAACCCAACAATAGCCTTAAGTTTCATATGTACTTGCATCTCACATCACTGCAAAATTATATAGCTTGAGAATATAATTCCTACAAATAATTTAATTTTTTCAAATTTATCCCCAAATTGTTTAACAATTCATATTTAAACGGAACCTAAATATACGGAGTTCAAATAGTCCAATATGAAATGTAAAGTTAAATAACTGATCTACATGTTGAAAAAGAAAATTGAATTTTCTCTAAAAAATCTAACGTAAATAAAGAAAAAGTAAAAACAAATTCCTAAATTTCCCGTCATAAATAAATGAGAAAAATACTTTTTCAAGAAGGAACCAAATTTTCGTCAATTCCTAAAATCGTAAGTTAGATAAAATAGAAAAATATCTTTTCAAGAAGGATTAAAATTATTATCAATTCTAAAATTTCCTAACATAAAAGAGAAAATTATATACCTTATTAAAAAGAGAAATCTACCTTATTTTGTATTGGCTAATAAACAAATACTACAAAACTCATGTATCGAAATTTCAATAAAGCATATGAGGATTGAGGATTTTTGTGAGGCAAAGTTTATTTTGTTATAGAATTAGCTAACATAGAATCAATATCCATCATATTTAGGAGCTTTTATTGTTAATTTTAATATTTATTTTATAAATTCATATATATATTATTTTTTGATATAGGTACACACGCAAAAAGTGTACCTTAAGACTAGTATAAAAAAAAGAAGAAGATCCAACTTAGATGCAGGTCTTTGGATTTCGTTAAATTAAATGTGTGTATATCATGACAAAATGTTGAATTTTGTGATGTTAAAATGCTAAGTACTATTTCATTCCTGTAAGTGGATTTGGTTAGCAGTAAAGTGTGAATATTAAAATTAAAAACATACACTAAATACACGTATTCTTCTGAAATAGATGAAAAAAAGAAAAATAAGGTGCATAAATAGAAACGGGTTTCATACACCAATTACAATACTGGGAAACAATTTATTCACAATATATTTCCTTATTACAGCAATTTGGTCCTTTTAGGACATGGATTTATCAGTTCAGTTCTGGGGGCTCCCATTCCCTCTAATGGGCACCCACCACAGCTTAGCACCTCTCCCTCTCTCTTTCTCCTTCTAAACACCCCCCCCCACCCCAAATCCTTCCCCTCCACCACCGGTGGCTTAAACCCTAACCCTAACTCAATGGCTTTAGCCGGCGGCTTTGCGAGCTCTAAGCCAATCCAAAACGACGCCGTTGTGGCGGCGCCACCAAAACCCTTGCCGTCTCCTTCTATAATCGAACGATTTAGGGCGGCTTTAAAGGAGAGAGAGGAGGAACTTAGGGCTTCTTCTATGCCGGTCGTCGACGACGACGATGATGTTATCGTGTTGCCCCCCACCATGGACGAGATTGTTAGGCTTTACGAGCTCTTTTTGTCAGATTTAACTTTCAATTCTAAGCCTGTCATTACTGACCTCACCATAATTGCCGGAGAACAGAGAGAACACGGTCAAGGCATCGCTGACGCCATTTGTTCTCGCATTCTCGAGGTATCAGTTTTATTCTACTATGTTTTTAGGGTTTTGGAATGCCGCTTACTGCAAAAGTTACTTTTATTGCCACGTATTCTATGAATGCTAAACTGAATTCTGGTATGAAAATGTGCTAGTTATGGTGTGGAAGTCCTTGGCTATAAGTAATTTCAAATAAAATTAGATGCTTTAACCCACTCCAGTTGACAGACGCTTGTAGAGCTGAATGACGCAGCTCCAAAATCCGGGATCTTATCTTGTCATGACTCAGCTGACCTCGTACTTGTTTTGAAGATTATCTAGTTCACAGTAGTTTGAGTTTTAAGGATTATAACTGAAATCTTGATTGTCTCTCTACTCGTTTTGAACATTATCTAGTTTACAAGGGTTTGAGTTTTAAGGATTACTAATCAAGTGCATTTAGACCACTCATTACCTCTATTGATCACCTGTAATAACTGTTTAGGTTAAGCTAAATCGGACCAGTACTTTGTTAGAAAATTTGTCAAAGAAGTGTGTACTCATTTTGTTTATGTTTACAAGTAGAGTCTCTGCATTTCTTATTTTTTATCTGTCAGGAGAACCAGTAAAAATTTGTTTGTAGCATGTCATTTTTATGTACTAGTTGCCCATAGTTATCTGCATTCTCATTTTGTTCTCGTTTTTTAGGTCCCAGTAGAACAGAAACTACCCTCATTATACCTTCTGGATAGTATTGTAAAGAATATTGGCAGGGATTATGTCAGGCATTTCTCTGCCCATTTACCTGAGGTGAGTAAAATTATCAGCTTTTGGCTCATCGTTATGGTGTTGTTGTACCACTTTATGTTATTTAGTTTAATATTTCTATTTCCAAGGTTTTCTGTGAGGCATACAGGCAAGTGCACCCTAGCATGCATCCTGCAATGCGCCACCTCTTTGGGACGTGGTCAACTGTGTTCCCAGCACCTGTCCTCCGCAAAATTGAGACTCGCCTCCAGTTTTCCCAGCCGGGGGCCCAACAATCTTCTGGCTTGACTTCATCAAGAGCATCTGAATCACCGCGACCAACTCATGGCATTCATGTAAATCCAAAATATTTGGAAGCGAGGCGTCAGCTTGGGCACTCCACTATTGATTCAGTAAGCTTTTAGTGAATCCTTATTCCTGACTTGACATCTATTCCCTTTAGCAAGTTTTCACCTTTGAATTATCTCTATCTGCAGATTATTTTATGTTTTCTGGTGCTGTATTAAGTATCTGTTTTAATTGCTCATCTGTTCCTCGTTGGTTCTCATATCCATACCCAATATTCCAAATGGTTTAATAAGATTTGAGGATGTGCCTACAATTATGAAAATGTCTTCAACAAAAGTAGGTAGAGGGCTTTAATCTTGGCATCTTAAAAGTTTAAAGCCTTCTGCCTCATTTTCAATTTGGGAGATTTAGGTAGTGAAGGAACAAGTAAAGCTGAGTCTGGAGAGGATTAATATGCAAGTTGGATTATTGATGAAAAAACAATATGTTAAGCACACAGTCTAGCTGCCTAAGTTGCTCGGACTCGGGTGTGAGTGTCTGATATGGGTGTGGATCTAGAGGTTGGATTGTTTCGGATCTAAATATTTTTTTTTGGGGGGGGGGGGGAGGATACGGGTGCGGGGACTCGGCTTAAATTAATTCAAAAATCTACAACTGGAGTTATAAAAATATGTCTAAACTATGAGACATTATGAGGAAAACTTACAAGGTATTATGAGAAGGAGAAAATACCGATCAAGAGGAGAATCCATGGAGATAAAAGGAAAATCACTAACATAGAAATTTCTATATGTAAAGAATTACATGTTCTTCAATTTTACCCCAGCTTTTGTTTTGATTTAAAAAATTATTATATTTGTCCCAAATTTCTCTGTCAATTTTGTACCAAAAATCGGTTGACCAGATCCGATACGGATCCCACACCAACACCACGTCGTGTCGACATGGGTGTAGCACCAAAAGTGAAGAGTCCGATCAACTTAACTAGCCACACATTTTTCAGCGTGTGAGCGTGTGTCCTTCATTCTTTTTTATGTAAATAACATTTAGGACATGTTAATTCTTCTGTTTGATCGCGCGTCCTGTACCTGACACCAAATAGGCCCAAATTGAACTTTGGGGTCTTTGGATATTCTCTGTGTTGCTTAACAAAGTGAGAAAAACCTTCTTCTTTGAATCTATTGGTTTGCATTTGGATTTTAAACCCGCAATTATGGATCTTTTGTGCAATGGTTAAGAACATAAATGGTGTATGGACTAGTCCCTTTGGGGATACCGCTGAACAAAAGGTGTACATACTATAGTCAAAGCAATTACGAGCTACTAAGTATGGACATCAATCCAAGGTCATGTTTTCAAATTGTGCTCGAGAAAACCATTCGACAACATTGGACGTGTGTCCAATATTCTCTCTTTTTTTTTTTCAAATAAATTTGTGTGAGCTTGCTCATATTGCTAGCCCCAAGTTCGTATAAAAGGGCTGGGTAGGTTGACGACTAGCGTATAGTTCATCAATTAACTAAACTCTTGATGATCATAGTATAAAATACTTCAAAACGAAATGGATAATGAAGATTCAGTGGACCCGTTTTAGCTTTGGATTGAAGCAATGTTGTACCTTTTAATTTTGCTACAAGTGTCTATAATACTCCCCCTATTTCAGTTTAAGTGACAGTGTTTGACTGGGTGCGAAATTTGTGAAAGAAAGACAAACTGTTGGAACTTGTAATCTTAAACATGCTATGAGATTGTTGTGGCTATAAAATTAAGGGTAAAATAGGAAGTTCAAGGCTGATTGTTTTCAAATATAAAAGGTGTCATTCTTTGGGTATAAAGGAAATAGTGAAATAATTACAGGTGGGGTACATCCCTATCCAATTTTAGCGCATATTCTTTTTTCAAACCTAATTTTGCCAATTTTTTTAATATATATTTTGAAACTTTTTTTCACCTATTAACAAGGTATTAAGAAGATCTGAGTTAGAAACTGATTTGAGACTGATATTCATCTTTATCATCATAGATTTGAACATTGTTAGATAAATTAAAGTGAAAATTTAAAACTTCATTGTTGGGGTTTTTAAAAGCTTAAAAACCCATAAATGGATTTTGTGATTGAAATTTTTGACAAATTGATAATTGGGGTCCGTTGGGGATATCATTTGGAAGCTGTGAATTTGAAGCTATTTGGTGAATAGTTTTGCTATTTGGTAATGTTTTTCGTGAGTTGAAGTTCGTAGGAGATGCAATCCAATTTTTGTGTACAATGTTATATACTCATATAATATTGTATATTAGGTGTATATACACTGTTGCCAAAAAATAATGAAATATATGGTCGTAAACTTAAAAACATGGTTACATAGGTGCAATGCAGTGTGTTAGCCTGTACTTTTGTGCAAATCTTTTGTAAATAGTGCCACCAAAAATGGAACATAGGGAGTAACGATTTTAAAAAAAAAAAAGGAACAGATGGAGTAATAGATAATCCAGCGTTTTCAAAAGCGAAAAGTACAAAAAAGCGACAAAGTTCATAAGACTTGAAGTGAAAAGCCAGATGCGTAGCGCACGCTTCTTTGAAATGAAGTGCAGAGTTTACACAAATAAACAATATCAAATATATTAGAATTTAGTAATATAATAATCAAACTGTAATTTAAATAACTAAATTCACTATCTATCATACAATAATGCCGATACAAATAGAACTCAAAGTTGAGATTTAAAGAACCTAACTCTTCTGTTTGGATCACCTTGCGTGTCATTGTTAGAATCGCACACTTATCTAAAGTGATAGTCGATAACCCCTTGCTTCACATCACTTCATTACTTTAGTAGACAAACCGATGGCTAATAACACTGGATAGGTCCAAATAGAGATTCTAGAAAAATAAACTTCTAGACATTTGCATAATAAACAAACTCAGACTAAAGATAAATCCTTAGTTTTCCTGCTCTCTAGTATCTGACATAAAAATCCAGAACCTCTCTTTATCTTGGTAATAACTTATTCACTTCACCAACTAGAAAGTTGTGCTTTGGGTGTTTCTAAAAATATGTGTTGTTATAACACCAAATTCGATATTGAAGGGTTGCATATGTGCACTTACCTTCCCTCCGTTCAAGTCTCCTAGCTAGGAGAGACTAGTAGATGTGATGACTACACAATGATCGCAAAGTGTTTCGCTGTATATCAAGCATAATAAGTGACATGTCATATAGGTTAGGTAGTTATAAGGGTATTACAACAACTCCTGCGCCTCAGTCCCAAGCAAAGTTGGGATCGGTGATATGAATCTTCACTTCTTTCTTTAAGCTCTACTCATATCATCATCATGCCAAAATAAAATAAGAGTGTTAGTGAAAATTGGTTTTATATATAGCAATAATAGTAATAATAAAAAGAAAAATAGTACTCTCTCCGTTTCAATTTAGATGAGGTACTTTGATTCGACACGGAGTTTAAGGAAAAAAAAAGAAGACTTTTGAAACTTATGATCTTAAAAGCTTAAAGAATAAATGCTTTGTGGGGCCATAACATTTGTGTGGTTATAAAAGCTTCTCATTAAGGGTAAAATGAGTAAAATGAAGATTTTAAAGTTGAATTATTTCCAATTGTAGAAATGTGTCATTCTTTTTGGAACGAACTAATAAGGAAAGTGTGTCATCTAAATTGAAACAGAGGGAGTAATAATTTTTGAAGTTCTTTGACAAATTTAAATTCTATTCCTAACTAGTAAGTATAACCTATACGAATCTTTTTCTTCCAATGTGCCCTATCTTTAGCAGAGTTTGCATTAATTCGAAAATCCAAAGATTTATGTCTTTCGAGACAACTTTTTCCCATGTGATTTTAGGTCTATTTCATTCCCTTTCAACACCTTCATTTGCCATAGTTTACACCTTTGGACTGATGCATCTGTAAGGCGACACAAGACATGATCAAACCATTTCAAGTGACCTCTCATTTTATCCTCAATGCATGCTACTTGCACCTTCTGAGAATGTGGTCATTTTTAACTCATCTAATCTTGTTTGACCGCACATCCATCGTAGCATTCGTATATTTGCAACACTCATCTTGTGGATATGTTGGACTTTAGTAGCCCAACATTCACTACCATATAACATTGTCGGTCTTATAGCTGTTAGATAAAATTTACCTTTCACTTAGGTAGGTATCCTTCTATCACATATCACTCCAGTAGCACTTCTCCGTTTCAATCATCTAGTTCTAATCCTTTGGGTAACATCTTTATCTGTCATTTTATTCCCTTGAAATAACGAGCCTAAATGTGTAAATTATTTGCATTTAAGGGTATTATTTTGGAAAAATGTTATAGGCTTCAAAGTTGAATTACAGTGGCCACCTTGCTTTATTATACTTGTTACTCCCTCCGTTCCAATTTATGTGAACTACCTGTTTGACTGGGCACGAAATTTAAGAAAAACTGAAGCCTTTTGGAATTTATGGTCCTAAACAAGTCAAAAAGGGGTCCAGAGTATTGTGTGGTTACAAAAGCTTCTCATTCAGGGTAGAATTGGAAGTTTAAGCTAAATTATTTCCAAATTTAGAAAGGGGACATTCTTTTTGGAACGGACTAAAAAGGAAATAGGTTCACATAAACTGGAACGGAGGGAGTAATAGATTTACACTTCGGTGTCAAACATGTGGAGGGGCTTTTAACTGCAAAAAGTGACTATGAGTAGAATTTCTCACAGTGAAGTTTGACTGTTGCAGGTTAGAGCTGAAAATCCTGCCGCCCATATATCTTCAGATCTAGAAGCTAAGCAAGTTTTGTCTACAGCTTCAAAGAATGCAACGTCATCCTCTCCTTATAGAGTGGGGCCTGCAAGGTCATTGTCACCCACCCTTGATGATTTTGCAATGGATAATTCTGCCATAGGACTCAGAGAAGGGGCCTCACCATCTCATTCTGCACTTGATTATGGGCTTAACAGAGTAAGAGGTAGAGATGATGAGAGGAATGAGTGGCAGAGAATTTTGCCTGATGATGCCAATCAGCAACCAGACATTCCTGTTAAATATGGTCTGAACAGGGATTTCGATCTTCAAGGACCTAGAGCTTTGATTGATGCTTATGGAATTGATGAAAGGGAAAAATTAGCCAATCAGAGGCAACGAAAGATGGGGAATGCTGCTATGAATAGCTTAGGCGAAAGGGTAGCCGTAAAGACATGGCAAAATACTGAAGAGGAAGAATTCAATTGGGAAGATATGAGTCCAACTTTAGCAGATCAGAGTCCTTTTAATGATTTGTCAACATCTGTTCGTCATCCTCAAAGTATTAGGACGAGACCTGGCTTAGATTCACAACATGCTGTGCCTTTAGTGACTGATCATAGAAGGAGCTGGTCTAATCGAGGACAATATTTGTCAGTTCATGATTCTTCCTTGGATGATGTTCACTCGGTTAGTATTGATGTCCTGTCGCATGCAGTTATCTTTTCCTTTTTTTTTTTTTTGCTTGTGGATGCTCTTCAAACGTTGTTGATGTTCTCTGATATAAGAGCAATGAAAATTAGCCTTGACAGCATTTCTGGTTATCTTATCTTCAGCCCATTGTTCAGATTGGAATTCTTTTTCTGCTTTCTCATTGGCTTAAACAAACCTAATTGGAGCCTAGTGGCTTTATTTGGTCTATTTATCATATAACTGCGTTATTTCACTCTAGTGGATTGGACCTGTAATTCTAACATTTGTTTTCCTGGTCAAGATAGCATCATAATACACCATAAATAAATACATTTGCTCCTTTGTCTTGTAAGGGCATGGTTTTGTTTCCTCGCGGAAAAGAATGCTTTTTTTTCATATTGAAATTATGTCAGTTCTTTTGGCAGTCTGGTCGAGGGGCGAGAAATAAAATTACTGGATATTGCGATGAGACATCTCTGATTTCAGGTTCACATTATCTTCAAAAACTTCCAGAAAATGTGCCACTGTTGCATCAAAGACATTTAAAGGTTGAAGGAAGTGGAATAGTGACTGGTGAACCAAAGCATCCTTTGATTAGCAATTTGGTTGCTGATGGACATGCTTGGAGGCCACCATATATTCCGCCAAGAATGAATCCTACTTTTGACTCTTCAGTTCAGGATATTCGGGCTGTTACTGGACGCGCCCCGATTGTAACATGGCCTCCCACAGATGTGCATAATCCCCAATCTTTGACTTCAAAACCTTTTGTTCTGCCTCATCAACATATTAGAAGTCCTTTTGAAGTAAAGAATGTTAGCAATTCAGTTGTCAATCATAATCTGGATAAGTCAGTTCTTCCTGGGCAACAGATTGATAATTCGAAGAGCAACTCATATATCAAGTTTCCGCAATTTCCTAGTCAACATCCTGCATCATTTTCTGCAAGTCTTCAAAACCCTGAACAAGTGGCTTCAGCAGAATCTCAGCTAATGTTTTCTCAGCGTATGCATCAGACTACGGTTCCAAGTGCCTCACTTCCAGCCTCGAATCATTTGCTATTACCGCCAATTTATGGATACAATCCACAGGGTCCTGGTTCTTCTGTAGGTACTTTGTTGCCCCTGCCAGTTTCAGGTCCGCAGGTGTCTCTGCCATTGGTTAATATCCCAAATACATCTTCACAATTCTCCTCAGGGGCCTTACCATCTTTGCCCAGAGGCCCACTTCCCATGTCATCTCAATTCACGGCAACATCCCAAAATCTAGGTCAGGTTACCCCTAACCCTCCGGCAGGGGGCTTTTCAAGCTTAATTAGCTCACTCATGGCCCAAGGTTTGATTTCGTTGACAAATCAAGCTCCCCCACAGGTACTGGATATTTATTCTATGTCAAGCGTTTTCTACTGTCAATTTTCTCATGAAGATTTTTCTCAGCCATGTGATTCAATTTTTAGGATTCTGTGGGCCTTGATTTTAATCCGGATCTCCTTAAGGTTCGTCATGATTCTGCGGTAACTGCTTTATATGCTGATCTTCCAAGACAGTGCACAACTTGTGGCCTACGATTTAAATGCCAAGAGGCTCACAGCAGTCACATGGATTGGCATGTAACTAAGAACCGAGTATCAAAAAATCGCAAGCAGAAGTCTTCTCGTAAGTGGTTTGTGAGTGTCAATATGTGGCTGAGTGGTACGGAGGCTTTGGGATCTGATGCAGCTCCTGGGTTTCTACCCACTGAGCAAGTTGTGGAAAAGAAGGATGATGAAGAATTGGCTGTCCCTGCTGATGATGAGCAAAATGTTTGTGCACTGTGTGGAGAGCCTTTTGATGATTTTTACAGTGACGAGACTGAAGAATGGATGTATAAGGGGGCTGTCTATATGAATGCACCAAGTGGGTCAACTGCTGGAATGGAGAAGTCTCAGTTGGGTCCAATTATTCATGCAAAATGCAGGTCTGAATCTAGTGCAACTCCACATGAGGACTCCAGAAGAGTGGATGAGGTGGGCCCCCCTCTTTCTCTCTCTCTCTCTCTCTCTCTCTCTCTCTCTCTTTCTCGTTTTTTTTTGTGTGTGTGTGTGTGGGGGGGGGTTT
>MCJB01025269.1:0-26236 GCA_002018475.1 Nicotiana obtusifolia | reverse complement strand
TGCGTCTTCCTCGTTCTGCTGAATTCCCGAATGGTTCTCACCTCGGACACTGCGTGCTGAACCAGATGCTTGATCGGCGTCGAATACCATTTGGGAATTGACATCAACCGGAGCTTCAGATGGGGGTATGGCATTGTTTTCAATTTGGTTGCTGAATACATTGTTGGTTGGAAGTGATTGTGCCATGTGTAATCTGTGACGTGAAAGACAGAAATTTTTGCAAAGAACAAATGTAAAATTGTGCTTTCAAAAGGAATGTATCAACAGTTCACTAATATCCTCGGCCCCACGGTGGGCGCCAAACTGTTTACCCTTAAAATTGGATAATAATTAATTTTGTTCGTGGTGCTAAGGATTCGTGAATTAATTTGATACTAAATAAAAATATAGTAAATCAATTGAAATGTAAGAAGGAACAAAGATATGAACTGTGATGAACAACGTGAAAGAAAATAAATCCTTTGTAGTAACGGTGATAATTGTATTAGATAGCCGAAGAAGAAAAGTTAAGTTGAGAGAAATCAGATATCCCTTAATGGAGTACAAAAATATGCCTCTTATAGGCCCAAAGCTAGAGTTCTAAGTAAGATAAATAACTAATTACAAGATAAATCCCCCAAAATACGGGATAGAATTTCCTCAAATCGTGGCACAACGGCTAAGGTGATTGAGATAATTACTCCTGGCGAAATATCCGGTGAGTGGCGGGATATGCGGTTCGAGGCCGGTCTTTAAGCTCGTAGTGCTCCTCGATCTGTCATACCGATCTGTCTTGTCCCGGCCGCTCCAACTGTCGTACCCGACCTCTTGATCTCGGACCGGTAAAGTTCGGCCGCCTACCATTTCCGTTCTGACTTCCCTCGGTTATATTCGACCCGCTTGCACTTGGATGTGACCGACCCGATTCCATATGGATGTATCCGACCTAATACAAGTACTTCACAAATCTTAAAGAAACTTCAAATTCATTAAACTATATTATTTCTCCGATCCCAAATATTAACCGTTCTGTTTAAAATGTCTGATATTTTTAAAAAATAAGAAGTTATTTATTAGTATGTTTTTATTAAATTAGTCTTTACTGTTCAAATTAGTGAAGTCTTAATTAAGTAAGACGTCTAAAAAGACATAATATTGTATCGAGTCTATTTACAAATACTCTTATACATAAGATAGTTAAAATATCCTTCTCAAATGGTGTACAAAAACTTCGAAGGAAAGATAGCATGAACCGGAGAGTAATACCTTTTAAACTTTGACTTGATAGGTTTTCTATTCAATCAATTTTTTAAACAGTTATTTTAATACTTTTGTTATTATCAATTACTCCCTCTGTTCCATTTATATGGCAGAGTTTGACTCCGCATAAAGTTTAAGAAGAAAAGAGATTTTTGAAATTTGTGGTCTACAATAAACCACAAATGTTTGTGTGGTTGCAAATCATTTTACAAAGGGTAAAATAGGAAAGTTAAAGTGAAATAATTTCTAAATTAAGAAGTACGATATTTTTTATGGGACAAATTAAAATAGAGAAAGGTCCAAATTCACTATTATATGAACTATGTTAATTTTATTTCTAGTTTACGTTAGGATTATTCGTATCGTTGTCGTTAGTAAATCATCTCGTATTTGCTCTCGGCTTTAATGAAGCTCAAGTGTAAACAAGTTAGATTTTCACTTGTCAAAATACTTTAAAAAAGAAGTTCAAATTTACTCCTAATGTTGGAGCTCCGATAAGATCAAGGACAATTAGGGGTCCAATTGGGACATCAAGCATACCCAACCTGACATCTTTGAAGGAAAAAAGCATTCGAAAATGTATAGGTTGCCAGTTATTGCCACAAGGCAATAATGGCGCTTAAAAACCGCATGACATTTTCAGTATGCCATAATTTGGCACTCCAGCTGTTTGATTTGGCAGTTAATATATGCACTCTCAATCCGACCACCTTAAATTTATTGCACACAGTCTTAGTTAGCGTTATGAAACTTGTTGATTTCAAAATTCATTAAATTATACACTCTCGTTCCACTTTGTTTGACACTATTTTTTTATTAGTTCGTCCAAAAAATTATGATATAATTTTATATTTTATTAATGAAAGGTTTTTATAGCCATACAAATGTCATATATGACATGTTCACAAGTTTCAAAAATCTTATATATATCCATATAAATATTATGAGATGTGTAAAATTATAAATTTCAAAGCTTTTATTCTTTTATTATAATAAATTTTATGTCATGTCAAACTACAATAATAAATAAAGTAAAACGAAAGAAGTGTTTATTACCTTTATGACAAGTCGAGTTAAGTCAAAGTCAAAATCTCTGTATAATTATAACATTTGGTCCTGGTCGTGACCTTACTTGTGAGTCGTGAAACTATAAAACTGACCCACCTGGAAATTGAAAAAACAAACACCACTCACAATACAGAGTGTTTTGGGCTGTGTTTTTTTAGCTTTGACATGGCTACCACACAAGCTGAGTTAAACAAAACTGCTGGAAAGCCAATTCGTTGCAAAGGTACTTACTCTTCAAAAACTCTATTCATTTACAGCCCAAAGTTTTGTCCCATCTTTTCAAAATAAAATTCTTTGAGGGATCTTTCATTATATTAGCTTGAGTTATTTTAGTTGGGTTGTCAGCCTATAGAGAAGTTCTTTCTCTTTATGTGAAAAGGGGTAGGAGGAATTTTGTCAGTTTTGTTTTTAGTTTGTACGAGAATTACTTAATAATTAATTGTGAGTGACATTATATTCAATTTACAGCTGCAGTGGGAAGAAAAGCAGGAGAACCACTGGTGATAGAGGAGGTGATTGTCGCTCCACCTAAAGACAGTGAAGTTCGTTTAAAAATCATTTGTACTTCTCTCTGTCACAGTGACTTTACCTTCTGGAAATTGAAAGTATGCAATGTTATGAGAATTAAAGCCACAGAAATTTTATCTTTTCACTATAGAAACTGCCTAACGTACTTTTGAATCATTTGTAATATCTTGTCTTCCTTTAGGAATTTCCTGCATGCTTTCCAAGAATATTCGGCCATGAAGCTTTCGGGTAATTTCAGAATATTCCCCTGTCATGTTCTTTGTATCTGTTGTAATTTGTAAAGAGTCTTTCTTTTTAGTTGTAAGAATACTTGATTGATGGTGAGCGTTAATTGGCTTAATATAATTTTGTGCTGTTGCTGGAACTCACTGTAAACTACTGTACTTTTTTTCCAATCTCTAATTTCAATAGATTCAGGGCCAGTACTTGAGCTCAGGGCCAGTACTCTCTCCATTTCCATTTGTATGGCATAGTCTGGCTGAGCTTGGAGTTTAAGAAAGAAAGAAAGACTTATGGAACTTGTCGCCTTGAATATGCCATAACATTTGAGTGGTTATAAGACTATAACATTTTTGTGACTATAAAATCTTGTCGTAAGATGGAAAGTTCAAGTTAACTTTTTTTGTTCATGTGTTATTGACTGAAGGGTTGTAGAGAGTGTTGGAGAAGATGTTCAGGAATTAAAAGAAGGAGATCCAGTTGTCCCGATATTTTTGCCCGATTGCACAGAATGTATAGATTGCACATCCAAGAAGAGCAACGTTTGCTCAAAATTTCAATTTAGGGGCTCTCCGTACATGCCTAGAGATGGCACAAGCAGATTCACTACTGCTGATGGAGAAACTTTATACCATTTCCTGTTTGTATCAAGTTTTGCCGAGTACACTGTTGTTGACATTGCTAACGTAACGAAGATTGATCCTCGTGTTCCACCTAACAGGGCATGCCTCTTCAGTTGTGGAGTATCAACAGGTTCATTTCCCGCCCATCTTCATTTTCCCTGCCTAATCATTTGTTATTTCAGTTTCAACTTCTTAATAGGCACTTAAATAATCATTTGACATTCTTTTCTGTAATTTTCATCAGATGTCTAAAAGGGGACCTATAGTTAGTGAATAGGCTAAAAACAGGTTGTGTAAGCCCGGTTACCCAAAAATAGATCCACTTTAACAGACTCATCGATGTAGAATTGCACGGAAAAAAATTGGAGTTCACAATTGTGAAGTGGCACTTTGCTCCATCATATATACCAGTAAATGCCACAAGCAAAATATAAACTTAGTACCAGATGCTACATTTCTGCTTGAACTTGCTGTCTTTAAGATTTTGAATAATGTCTTGTCTGATATTATGTAAGATGAACTCAGGACTAGGTGCTGCTTTGAAAACGGCAAATGTGGAACCAGGATCAACAGTAGTAATATTTGGTTTGGGCGCAATTGGATTAGCTGTATGTACCTCTTCCTGCTTCTTCTTACTTACATTGGCATTGGTGTTCGTGTTGGTGAGTTTTTATGCTTACACCAGGTCTTATAGGTTGCAGAGGGAGCAAGGATATGTGGTGCTACAAGAATTATCGGTGTAGATATAAACTCTGACAAGTTCGAAATAGGTGAACTATCATTTTCTTCTTCATTCTTTCCAATTCTTTTTTTTGATTTGTTTCCTACTAGAAACTTGAGTAATCAATCTGGTGAGGCTATCGAATAATATTCTTCTTCCACTTCTCCCTTTTCCTTTTCGTTCGACTCAGGAAAGCAATTTGGAGTGACCGATTTTGTCAATACCAACAGCTTTGGGGATAAACCTATTAGCCAGGTGGGTCTTTATTCAGCCAGATTGATATTTGATCCTCCAAAGTTTCATATTTAATGAAGCCAACTGCTGATTTCTTCTTCATTGTTCCTGTGTTTGTGGAAAATATCATTTCTTATTTTGTTCAATGCATGTCATGGTTATGCCACGCCAAATTGTCACATTTTCTTTTTCCGGTTTTTGAGCAGGTGATAAATGAAATGACTAATGGTGGTGCTGACTACTGCTTTGAATGTGTTGGTCTCGGGACAGTTGTGCAGGAAGCATATGCCTGCTGCAGAAAGGTTTCCCCAATAGCTCTTCTACTGAAAACCATTAACATAAGATCAAAGAAAATAAGTTCCATAGAACTACACTTCATTTATATATTGTTATTGTTCCTATACTCTTTTTCTCTTCTCTTTTTTGTTTCCCTTGCTTTTGCTAACTTAAATCCATATGTAATAATTTTGGCTGTTATATCAGGGTTGGGGAAAGACAATTATTTTAGGAGTTGATAAACCGGGAGCAGATTTGACCTTTAAATCTTTCGATGTTCTTCATAGCGGGAAAACTCTCATGGGATCATTGTTTGGGGGTCTCAAACCCAAATCTGACATTCCTCTTCTTGTCAAACGTTATCTCGACAAGGTAAAAAAAATGGGGATGCTTGTGTGTATTCGTCGTTTATTAATGCAACTTGTTTTCATCTTTCCTAGTACCTTTTGCTAACATTTTTGTGTGGGTTTAGGAATTGCAACTGGACAAATTTGTGACTCATGAAGTGAGTTTTCAAGACATCAACAAGGCTTTTGATTTACTTGCTCAAGGAAAGAGCCTACGATGTGTTATTTGGATGGATAAGTGATGGATCCTGTTACACTTTTTTAACCTGCATGTTCCCCAACAAGAAGTGCGTTATTGCACCTCAATGGTAGTCATGTACCTCCATTTTATTACCAACATCTATTTTATTCCCTGTAATAATAGCTCCAGTAATCCAGGGCAATCGTAATGTTAAGTCCATCTATTGCTATCCAAATAAGATAAAAAGTATTTCACAGTTATTACACTTGCATCTTCTTATTGGAGTTTTTCTCTCTATGTTTTCATCGTGCCTTTGGTTTGAAACAAACACAGACATTTCTATTCTGCCATGCCTGTTGAGAAATCAACCCACAGTTTCTGTGGATATAGATATGATCATCAGATAAGATTTAGCAAACATTAGTGTGAAATTACAACATACATCTATGCGATTGACGCATAATCAGAAATTAAGGGTGAACTATAACAAGATATTAGCCCTTTGCCTTGGCATCAATGCACCAAACACGGATAAGTGTTTACCCTTGGCTTCGGATAACAATTAAATTTGTACGTGGTTTTAAGGACACGTGATTTGGTTTGATACAAATAATGAATAATAAAATAGAGATATAAGCCAATAAATAAATTAGGAAAAAATGCAAACCACAAGCCTTGAATAGTATTGACCTTGATTGATTTCTCCAAGACGAACAAGTATGAACCAAACAAATAAAGAGATAATAAAGCAGACTTCTTTTCTATATTTTGATAATTGTTTCGTGAGATACTTTTTACGATTGCATTGCCCCTTTATATAGAGGGGAGATAATTCTTATACAAGACAAGAATCTATTTACAAGGTAAAATATCCCTTGATTTACTGATTTCAACGGTCTTGTTGATTGATGCTGTGATTCCCGCCGAGATATTTACATGTCACGAGATTTCTGGTCCTTTCGTTACGTAGATCTAATAATTTTACCCTAGGACATTTCCCATAATCAACCTCGACAAACTCATCTCGCGTATCATGACTTCATATTCCGATTCGATGTTGTTCGGTCTCGACCTTCGATCCTATACCTCGACCCCGATTTATCGAGCAGTAGTTACGATTGATACCAACCGTATAAACTAGAGCCCGATTTATCCATACGCAAGCGGTCCGAGTTCGACCCCATACAGATAGTCCCCTCGTTTTTTGGAGAGTAATGATGAAAAACGACATGAGCCGCATCTTTTTGATTAGGTCAAATGGCGACATACTTATGACGCGTGTGACACGAAAGTCGGAGTGTCACATCAAAAGAAACGAACCATCATATTGATAAATGACGGTGGTACTGTGACGTACGTGGTACGCGTCGAAAACGTCTCTTCAGAGACAAACTTGGGACAAACCTCTGCAACATCAGTACATGCTAATTAATGCTCCCTCGCTTTGGGACGCGAACCGCCGCTTTTGAGGGGATATGAATAACCTTCTCTGTCTTCAGTTTCAGGAGTTTGCGCTATCTGAACATTTGAATCATTCTCTTCTTCAAATTTTCTAAGCTTTTCCGCAAGTGATTTCCCTTTTATTCTTATCTCACTCCTGCATCTTTCAACTTCTTTATCTCCTAATTGACAATGGCGAAAACCTCTAAATCCGTTCCTCAGAGACAGACCCCTTCTTCTTCTCAACCTACTGAAGATCCTCAGCCCGTTGATGTTGAGGAAACCGTGGTTGAACCCCCTTTGAAGGCGTTCGTGCCGACTGGGTGTTCGATCGGTACTGACTTTAAAGTAGATAAGTCTTCTTCAGTACCGGGCCGGTGTGAATCGGTCACTAGGTATATTTGTTCGACCACGGACAAAATCCTTGACAAGGTTAAAGAAGATTGTAATTGGGTCGGTAAGTGCGTGGTCGTTCCCACACCGAAAGAGGCGATCACCACCCACGTGGAGGGTTATTTGAGTGTTTACACTTATCCCTTCACGTTGGGCCCTTTGGAACCTGTTATTGTTGCCTTTTGCAAAAGGTACGAGGTAACGTTGGGTCAGATCCACCATTCTTTCTGAAGAATAGTCATTCTCTTTCGCTTTTTGGTAAGCAAGATCGACGGGCACCCTTTCACCGTCGACCATCTCCTGCGGTTATACAGTCCCCGACTCTTCCAAGGGGGATTAATAAAACTTGCTCGCCGGAAAAGGAAAGCCCCTTTCTCGAGCATTGATGAGGATAGGGATCGAGGCTGGATGAGCCGATTTGTTCGAGTGAAAACATCGGACTTGATTCCGGCTGAAGATATGCCGTTCCCTAAGAAGTGAAATATGAACCGTAAGTGTTACTCCATATTTCAACTTGTTCAATATTTTTTCCTTCGTTATTTCACTAACCAGTTCCACTTGATGTAGCCGTATCTCGTATGCCGGCCGCAATTTCTCACCTGAAGGAATGGATCGAAAAAGTAGTGTCCCAAAGAACCTATTCGGAACGTGCCTGGCGCGAGATCTCGAAGGGCTGATGGGAGGCCAAACATCATGGTGAGACCGGTTAAGTTCGAGCTCAGCATCTTATGTTACTGATTTCTAATGTGCTTTACTCTTCATTTGTAGGTTTATCAAAGGACGTTGAATTGAGGCCAGCATCCCCTGGTAACGAGGTTCCCTACCAGCCCCCTGCTTCAGAGCAGGAGAAAGAGAAAAAGAGGAAAGAAGCCCCCAGTTCTTCTGAGCCTGAGAGAAGGAGACCGAGGAAAAGGATAGCTCGTAAGCCTAAGAGCAGCATTGATGACCGGATTCTGTCCTCGGACTCAATTTATCGATTGAGGGACTAGTCCGAGGAAGATGAAGGTTTTGACTTTTTGGGTAACGAGCCGTCTCGAACTGAAGGACAGGGAGTCACCGAGCAGAGAGCCGATGAAACACACCTTCATCGAGTCGAGGGCTCCGAAATGGGGGCAAGAGCTGGGGCTTCTGCCGATGTGAGAGGGGCTTCGCAGGGGATCTCGGGTCCCATAGAAATGATAGACTCCCCTTCCTTCTCGGAGTCGACCCTGAACGAGGCCCAAGCCGCAAAAGGACATTCCCTGGGCAGGAGCCATGTATCGGAAGGCCCTATCCGAGTTCGATGGCGTGGATTCGGCATCTGCTGAGGATACCTTTAGGCTCGGTAACCTAGAAGTACCGAGGAAAAGTCCCTCCACCAGTACGAGCAAGGTTTCTTTCGGTCCGAAGTTGGTCGATAGATTTCTTGCTTCGAGTTCAGATCTTGATCGAAAACGGATCATAACCTTCGCCATTCCCGAAGAAGCTAGGGTCCTTTCCGCTCCTGTAGGGGTGGCTAGCTATCTTCGGTGTTTCGTGACCGAAGAAGATCAGGCTAAGATGAACGAGGTGGACGTGCCCTGCTTGTTCAATGAAGCTCAGCAAGCATTGAATAAGGTAAGTTTCTGATAAGCCTCATATGGTGTTCATTGTTTTGTACTTTAAAACTTCGACTAACTGCCATATTACCTTTCGTGTTTGCAGGCCTCGGTGCTTCATCATGAGGCTTTTCTTCGTCAGCGGGAAGAATCGGGGCGTTGCCAGCGGCTCGCAGGGGAGATGACGAACCTTCGGGCCGAATTGGATTTTGTACGGAGAGAGAATTCTGGCTTAGTCGAGCAGATGGGGCAGCAGCTTAATCAAATAACCCGACTCCAATCCGAGGCAAGCGAGGCTAAAGCTGAAGCCAATGAATGGAGAAGCAGGATGGATCAGCTGGCTTCGAAAAAAGAGGCCTTCAGTGCTTAGTTAGTTTCATCAGAAACTCAACTGACGGAGGCAAAAGGGAGAATCGAGGCTCTGATTAAGAGCACCGACGAACTCCAATCTCAAGTCAGCATGATCACCTCGGATCGTGATGTTTTGGCCAACGAGCTGCATATGGCGAAATCGGAGGCTGCTGCAACCAAGGTTGAGTCCGATGAGCTGGTGGCCCAGTACAAGGCCGACGCCGAGGCTGCTCAAGATCAATCGAAAATCTTGGTTGATTACATGAAGTGTCAAACTCGCCTGTCCGTTCTCGAGGAGATACATGCTCGGGGCTTCGATCTATCAGCCGAGATCGATGATGCCAAAAGGATAGAGGCCGAAGCCAGAAAACAAGCCTTTCCGGAGGAAAATGACTCCGAGAACTCGGAATGAAGCGCCTTCTCTTGTTTTTTCTTGATATTATGTAATGAAGCCCCCATCTTTGTAATCATACCTTGTATATATATAAAAGTCTTTTTTCCTTTCCTTCTTTTATTGCTGACTTATTTTGATTCTTTTCATTAGAACCGATGGTTTATCTCGGTAAATTATCTGTTCCTCGAATTCAGTTTGGACTTGGCCAATTCTGGGATATGCCTTAGTAGTTTTTTCTTTCCTTCGATTAACTTGGCATGGACTTAGCCTTGTAAAGATCTGGGGTTTGCCTTAGTAGGTCTTATTCCCCTTCGAGTTTCATTAACTCGGTATGGCCTTGGCCTTAAAAATCGGGGTTTGCCTTAGTAGGTCTTATTCCCCTTTGAGTTTCATTAACTCGGTATGGCTTTGGCCTTTTTTAAAAATCGGGGTTTGCCTTAGTAGGTCTTATTCCCCCTCGAGTTTCATTAACTCGGTATGGCCTTGGCCTTTTTTAAAAATCGGGGTTTGCCTTAGTAGGTCTTATTCCCCTTCGATTAAATTTGATTTTCGGATGAATCCCTAAGTGATGTCAGTATTTGATTGAACAAAGAAAATCAAAATGGCCCTTGGGCTCGGAGACAGGATATTGGTGCAAGAGATCTTTATTCTTGTTCATGTGCTTGTACAATTTATTTAGGGGATAGATCAATCTATTTGGGTACGGTTCCTTTGACCGTTTGACCCTTACATCGATTCCTAATAATCTTTGATTTTTGAGATGTTTCCCCGAATTGAAGTAGCTAAGCAGCCTTCCGACATTTGAGGTCGATCGATGTTTAGCACCGAATATTGTTGTCATCGATATATGATCGGTCTTCAAATCTAAGTTAGCACGATTTGAGAATGAACTTCTTTGCGTCCTTTTCCATGTCGATCCAATAATAACCGGCTCTGATTATTTTTCGGATTAGGGGCTCGGCACCGGAATGATTCCCACAAGTGCCTTCGTGGATTTCTCTCAAGATGTATTCGGTGTCACCCGGTCCCAAACATATCGCGAGGGGGCCACCGAACGTTCTTCTAAATAAAGTTCCGTCATCGGATAAACCGAATCGAGCCGCCTTTGTGCGCAAGGCTCTTGATTCTTTTGGATCTGAGGGGAGTTTACCGGAGCTTAGGTATTCTATGTATTTGTTCCTCCAATCCCAGGTCAGACTCATCGTATTGATTTCTGCGTGTCCTTCTTCCACTACCGACCTCATGAGCTGTACGACCTTTTCAGACTCGATCTCATCATCTTCGACCGATGATCCCAAACTGGCTAAGGCATCGGCTTCGCTGTTTTGCTCTCGAGGTATGTGTTGTAAGGTCCATTCTTTGAACCTATGCAGTGTAACTTGTAGTTTGTCTAAATATCTCTGCATTCGTCCTTCTCTGACCTCAAAAGTTCTGTTGACTTGATTCATCACAAGAAGGGAGTCGCACTTAGCTTCGATTATTTCCGCTCCCAAGCTTTTGGCTAGTTCTAAACCTGCAATCATAGCCTCATATTCTGCTTCATTGTTAGTTAATTTCACAGTCTTGATAGACTGTCGAATTGTGTTACCAGTTGGGGGCTTTAGCACGATACTAAGCCCCGATCCCTTCGCGTTCGAGGCACCATCTGTGAACAAGGTCCACACTCCCGAAGGAGTCCCGGATCCAGCCAGTAGCTCTCTTTCAACCTCGGGTATTAGGGATGGGGTAAAATCGGTGACGAAATCTGCCAACTCCTGAGATTTAATGGTGTTCTGGGTCGATACTCGATATCATATCCACTTACTTCGATAGCCCATTTGGCCAATTGGCCGGAGAGCTCGGGCTTATGCATTATGCTTCTTAACGGATAAGTCGTTACGACGCATATGGGATGACATTGGAAATAAGGTTTCAGTTTCCTGGAGGCACTCAAGAAAGCGAGTGCCAGTTTTTCCAAATGAGGGTACCTAGTTTCAGCCTCGCCTAAGGTTCTGCTAATGTAATAAATTGGAAATTGCGTACCTTGTTCTTCTCGAACTAGAACTCCACTTACCGCTACTTCCGAGACAGCAAGGTAGAGGTACAGCCGTTCACCTGTCTTCGGTGTATACAAAGAGGGTGGCTAGACAGATACCTTTTAAGTTCTTCTAAAGCGTGTTGGCACTCCGGTGTCCATGAGAAGTTGTTCTTCTTTTTTCAATAGGTTGAAAAATCGATGGATTTTATCGGATGATCTTGAAATAAATCGTCCCAAAGCGGCTATACGGCCTGTCAGCTTTTGTACAGCCTTCACATTATCTACAACTGTGATGTCTTCGATAGCCTTGATCTTTTCGGGGTTGATTTCTATTCCTCGATTCGAGACCATGAAACTGAGGAACTTGCCTGAGCCCATACAGAACGCGCATTTTTCCGGGTTCAGCTTCATGTTGTATTGTTTCAGCACGTCGAATGTTTCCTGCAAATGGTTCAAATGGTCCTCTGCTCGCAGGGACTTAACTAACATATCATCAATATAAACTTCCATCGTTTTTCCTAGTTGTTTTTCAAACATTCGGTTTACTAGGCGTTGGTAAGTGGCTCCTGCATTTTTTAACCCGAATGGCATCATGTTGTAGCAGTATGTGCCATACTTAGTGATGAAGGATGTTTTTTCTTGGTCAGCCGGGTCCATTCGTATTTGGTTATAGCCAGAGTAAGCATCGAGAAAGCTAAGGGTCTCATGGCCAGCGGTAGCATCGATCATGCGATCGATGTTGGGTAAAGGAAAAGAATATTTTAGGCATGCCTTATTCAGATCCTTATAATCTACACACAATTTCAGTTTATTCCCTTTTTTAGGGACTACTATTACGTTTGCTGACCATTCCGGGTATTTAACCTCCCGAATGGACTCTATCTTTAGAATTTTAGTTAACTCATCCTTGATGAACGCGTATTTGATCTCGGATTGAGGCCTCCTTTTTTGCTTGACCGGTCGAAACTTTTGATCTAGGCTTAGCTTGTGAGTTGTTATCTCCGGTGGTATACCTGTTATATCAAGGTGGGACCAAGCGAAGCAATCTTCGTTAGTTATAAGAAATTGGATAAGTTTTGTCCTAAGCTCGAAGCTTAGGCCCGAGCCCAGGTATACCTTTCGATCTGGTAAGTCTTCTCGGAGTGAAACTTGCTCGAGTTCCTCAATTGTCGATTTGGTTGCATCGGATTCATCAGGACTTATGAATGACCTGGGGTTCCATAGTCGTCATCCTCGAGATACAGTTGTTCATCTACGTTTGTCGAGGATGATGTCTGTGATTGCTGTTTCATCTTGTTCTCGACCTTTTGCAAAGGAACTGCTGGTACTGGTGCTATTTCTTCCACCGTGAACATTTCTTTCGCAGCAGTTGCTCCCTGTAAACTGTTATAATTCCATCGGATGATGGGAATTTCAGTACTTGGTGCAGTGTTGAAGGCACGACTCTCATGTCGTGGATCCATGGTCTCCCGAATAGAGTGTTATACCTCATGTCTCCACCGATTACGCAAAACTTCGTTTCTCGAATGGTACCGACAGTGTTTATCGGCAACGTTATCTCGCCTTTGGTTGTTTCACACGCCATGTTGAACCCATTGATTACTCGGACTGTAGGGACAATTCAATCCGTCAGACCGAGTTGTTCTATAACTCATGATCGGATTATATTGGCCGAACTGCCTGGGTCGACCAATACGCGCTTTACTTTAATCTTGTGTATAAGCACAGATATCACTAGCGCGTCATTGTGAGGTTGCATAATCCCTTCTGCATCTTCTTCGCTAAAATGTAAGATTCCCTCCATTGCGTAATCTCGAGTGCGTTTTTCCCAGGTGATGGATATCTTGGTGCGCTTCAGCATCAGACCTTGAGGTGCATCTATTCCTCCAATAATCATATTAATCGTGTGTTGTGGATCTTCTTGGTTTGCTTGTTTATTTCTGTTTCCGTAATGATTCTTCGCTCGATCGCTCAAAAATTCTCGAAGATGTCCGTTTTCGTGCAACCTTGCCACCTCCTCTCTTAATTGTCAACAATCTTCTGTCCTGTGTCCGTGTGTACCATGATATTTGCATATCAAATTAGGATCTCCCTGGGCCGGATCCGATTGTAACGGTCGAGGCCACTTAGTATCCTTGATGCGACCGATAGCTGATACGAGAGTAGCCGCATCAACGTTGAAATTGTATTCCGATAACCACGGTGCTTCTTGGTGACCGGAGGTTTTCTCAAAATTGCCTTTCATCATGGGCCCTCGGTTATTCCGACCTTGATCGTTTCTCCTTTCGCGTCTCGGGGAGTTCTGCCTTGCTGTAGTGATTTTTCTATCCCCATGATATGGCCGATGCCGATCTCTATTCAGTCTCGGTTCACGATAAATCTCCCTTCGAACCCTATCACGAGTCCTGACGGAATAAATAGATCCCGAAGGGGCTCCAAGTTAATCATCTTCGACTCCGATCTTCGATTGGTATCGGTTATGTACATCTGCCCATGTGACGGTTGGATATTCTATCAGTTTTATTTAAGTTGCTATGAAGCTGTTGAACTTCGAGCGTTGAGCCCTTGGGTGAAGGCCTGAACAGCCCAATCGTCAGTGACCGGTGGCAGGTCCATCCGCTCCATCTGAAAACGAGATACAAATTCTCTGAGCATCTCATTGTCTTTTTGTCTGACTTTGAACTAGTCCGACTTCCGCATTTCCACTTTGATAGCGCCTGCATGTGCTTTTACAAAGGAATCTATAAGCATAGCGAAAGAGTCAATGGAATTACGGGGTAAGTTATGATACCATGTCATGGCCCCCTTTGACAAGGTTTCTCCGAACTTTTTCAAAAGAACGGACTCGATCTCGTCGTCTTCTAAGTCATTTTCTTTTATAGCGCATGTGTATGCGGTCACATGCTCGATTGGATCGGTTGTCCCGTTGTACTTGGGAATTTCCGGCATGCGAAATTTCTTGGGTATTGGTTTTGGAGCTCGATGGGAAAGGTTTCTGTAAAAATTTTTTGGAATCCAAGCCTTTCAATATCGGGGGTGCTCCTGGGATTTGATCCACCCTAGAATTGTATGTTTCCACCTTTTTGTCTTAGCCTCGATTTTCTTTTCGCCAGACTCGACTCGTCTGGTTAATTCGTCGAGCATTCTTATGATCCCGGAGTTTGCCCTCGATCCGCCTTCATTCGGCTCCTCTGCGACTGGTTTATTCTCAGGAATGGTTCCCCGAGAAGGGCCAAACTCAACTTTGTTCGATATTTGGCTTCGATTTTATAATTGAGTAATGGCTTCTTGCTGGGCTTGCAACATGTTAAAGATCATTCTGAGGCTGATCTCGTCCCCTTCGTCGTTTTGGGGACCCTGAGTTGTTGATCGGTGTTCTCTACGAACACTGTTTCACGGACCAGTAGTTCGATCTACCTCGACCGCCACTTGTGAATTAGCGTCGGCCGGTACTTCATCACCGGGTGCTATGTTGTTGTTTTCACCTTGATGATCAAATTCATTATCGATGTACAAAGGATCAGATTATGAATGCGACATAGCTGTACTGTAACCTGAAATCAGCGATACTTCACAGAGCAAGTGTAAAATAATTTGTGTGACAGAAAATTGTATCAAACGCTCACTATTATCCTTAGCCCCACGGTGGGCACCCAACTGTTTATCCTTGGCTTCGGATAACAATTAAATTTGTACGTGATTTTAAGGACACGTGATTTGGTTTGATACAATAATGAAGAATAAAATAGAGATTAAAGCCAGTAAATAAATTGGGAAAAAATGCAAACCACAAGCCTTGAATAGTATTGGCCTTGATTGATTTCTCCAATACGAACAAGTATGAACCAAACGAATAAAGAGATAATAAAGCCGACTTCTTTTCTATATTTTGATAATTGTTCGGTGAGATACATTTTACAATTGCATTGCCCCTTTATATAAAGGGGGGATAATTCTTATACAAGGCAAGAATTTATTTACAAGGTAAAATATCCCTTGATTTACTGATTTCAACGGTCTTGTTGATTGATGCCGTGATTCTCGCCGAGATATTTACATGTCATGGGATTTCCGGTCCTTTCTTTACGCATATCTGATAATTTTACCCTAGGACATTTCCCATAATCGACCTCGACAAACTCATCTCGGGTATTATGGCTTCATATTCCGATTCGATGTTGTTCGGTCTTGACCTTTGATCTTCGATACCTCGATCCCGATTTATTGAGCAGTAGTTATGATTGATACCAACCGTATAAACTTGAGCCCGATTTATCCATACGCAAGTAGTCTGAGTTCGACCCTATACAATAAGCAATACCAAATTTTATACCTGTTAGTACTCAGCAGTAATGCTCTAGGATGTACAACTGTATGCTAGCAAAGCTAAGTTAGTGGTGTCACTAGTTAGTTAAGTAGGTGGTTAGTGGTTAGCTCATTTGTATATAAATACATAAGTGTACAGTGTATTAACTACCTTTAATAGAAATGAAAGCTGATTTTTTTTTTCACAAGCTTGTATCTGTTTCTTTCTCCATTTTAGCTTAGCAGCTCAATCTAGATCTAGGATTTCATCATGGTATGAGGGTTCGCGTTTAAGATCCACGCATCGTCATCGGATTCCTAGATTCTCAGCTGCTCTCATTTATCGTTTTCTAGTGATTTCGATATCTTCGAAGCTAGGGCTATATCGACAATCAACAACTGCATCTTCTTTGTTCTTCTTCATATAAGTTCGATTATCTGCTTAAAAATGCGATCGAGAATGAAGAAATTGATACTAGTGCAGTAGCAATCTGAGGTAGTTCCACTTCAATTGATCAACGTCACCCATTGTTTCTTCAGCCATGTGATAGTCCAGGTAGCTCTTTGATTTCAGTCAAATTAACTGGACTTGAAAACTAAACATTGTGGAGTAGCACAATGCGTGTTAGTTTGCTAGGCAAAAGTAAGCTAGGGTTTGTGAATGGTAGATATCCTAAGGAGAAATTTATGTGTCTCTTCATGAATATTGGGAAAAGTATAATGCCATCGTACTCTACTGGATTATGAACTCAGTGAGTGCTGAATTATTAAGTGATATGGTATATGCTTCGAGTGCTCACAAGGTGGGGATAGATCTCAAAGAGAGATTTGATAAGGTAAATAGTCTCGTGTGCTATGCCTTCGTAAACATATTGCCACTTTAACTCAAGGGATATCATGTGTGTCCACTTACTTTTCTAAATTGAAGGAGCTTTGAGAAGAGTTTGATGGTCTTATGCCTTGTCCTGGGTGTGGTTGTGAAGAGTTGAAAAAATATATTGAGCATTTCCAGTAACAAAGGTTGTTATAGTTCCTTATGTTCTTAAATGAGTCTTACTCTCAGTCCAACAATCAAATATTGAACATGTTACCCATTCCTTCTATTAATAGAGCCTACTCTATGATCATTTATGAAGAAAGTAGAAGGTCTATGTGTCATTCATCATAGATTTCTGAATTCACTAAAGGTGATGCTCTGTTCAGTGGCAAAACCATAGATATGTCAAACAATAGCACAACTCTACTCAGTGGGAAAGGTCATAGCAATCTCTCAGGAGGTCGTACATGATGCCACACTCATACTGGAGGTAGCAATTATCCTGGTGGACAGTTCTATGCTAGAGGAAACAATTACAGACCTAAAAATGATTATTTACATTGTGACTATTGCAACTTTAAGAGACACACTATGGAGACCTGTTACAAGCTACATGGATATCCTCTTGATTTTAAATCTAAGAAGAAGTTTGGCCCTTGAAGTGCAGTTCACTATACTCAGGAGTCACCAAATGTTACAAGAAACAATCAAGCCTCTACCACAGCTAACTTTGCAGGCTCTTCACAAACACATCATGGTACTATGTTTGGATAGGGGACTCAGAATGTGATGCTCAACATTCCTAAGTTCACTTAAGAATAGTACCAACAGATAATTTAACTGTTGGGAAAAGGAACTGAGGGCAGCAATTCAACTACACCAGTGTCAACAGGTATGGCATCTTGTGTAGTGAATTCAGAAGTATTGACTAAGTGGATAATATATTCAGGTGCCTCAAGCCATATAATCATAGTCTTAACTTGTTGAGTACTCTTAAGACTTTTGCTAATAACAAGAGTGGTAATATTCAGTGAATGTAGCTCATATCAGTCATATAGGATCATCCTATATTATTCAGGGTCAAGAAATTAGCAATATTCTTCATATACCTGATTTCAAATACAATCTTCTATCTGTCTCAAAGTTAACAAAGGAAATGGATGTGCAGTGATTTCTTTCTTGAATTTTTCATTTTTCAGGAAATCTCTAGTGGATAGGTGAATGGAACTGGTAGAGAAGATGATAGTTTGTATATGTTCTACTTTGTAGGTGTTAGCACAACTGATCTTCAAGCTCCTAGTATAGTTCCTAGACCATTTGTTCCTAAAATACTACCTATAGTAAATATGATAAAAAAGAATAAAATAATAGATGTAGCCTTGTGGCATAAAAGGTTAGGACATACACCTGAAAAGACTTTGAGGAACATGTTTGTATTTCAGAATTATAAATGCAAGAACACTGCTGAGACTTGTACTGTATATTCCTTGGCGAAGCAAACCAGGCTATATTTTCCTTTGAGACTTATTATAACCGATACTTATTTACACACACTACATGATAATGCGTGGGGACCTTAATAGAGTTCCCACTCATGATGGAAAGAAGTACTTTCTGACTCTTGTTGATGATTATTCTGGATATTCTTGGATATTTCTATTACCTACAAAGCAGAAGTGATTGTTTCTCTTACATCTTTTCTTTCTATGATTCAAAATGTCTATTTAACTTTTGCGAAGGTCTTTAGATCAGATAATGACACTGAATTCTTTAACTCTCAAGTTGCTGAGTCGTTGGAGATTAAAGGACTTGGTCATCAAAGTGCTTGTATATACACTCCATAGTAGAATGGAATAGCAGAGAGGCGACACATGTACATTTTAGAAGTTGCCAGATCACTAAGGTTTCAAGTAGTTGTTCCACTTAGGTTCTGGGATGAATGTGTCACTACTGCTGTGTACATCATAAATAGACTGCTTCAGCTGTGCTTAAAGGAAAATCTCCTTTTGAAGCTCTAGTTGGTCGTGCTCCTTCATTGGATCATATGAGAGTGTTAGGGTTCCTAGGTTATGTCACTGATGTGAGAAAATCTGATAAATTTGCTCTTAGAGCAGTTTTAGCTATCGTTCTAGGCTATTCTGTGACACGAAAGGGTTAGAAAATATATGATATTCATTCTAAGAACTTCACTGTCAGTAAAGATATAGTGTTCAAGGAAGATGTGTTTTCTTTCAAATATGCTCATAAGACTACCTCCTCTATATTTTCTGTGTTGGATATATCTCCTAATCTTCTCTCTAGTTCTGTAGACAAATCACCATCTCACCCTACTTCTACCACTGATGCTTCAAGTGTTGATGAAGCACCTCGCAATAACATAGGAAGTGAAATGCAACAAATATTGATGATGATTTGATTGCTGATGATGTTTATGGCTCAGTGATTACAACAGCTGAACTTACATCCTCAACGTTGCCTACAATTGAGCCTACTATTAGTAGGAATCTAGCAGGGACAACAGTCTACCTATTTGGATGAGAGACTATGTCACTCACAACAAAGGGAAGGCATATTGTTGTTACCTTATCTCTGACTGTGTTTGCTATGTTAATACTTCTCCCTCATTTGGCAGTGCTTTGGCAGCCTATTCTGCAGTTGTTGAATCTAAAACATTTGCTGAAGTTGCCAAGGATGTGGATAGATGCAATAAAAAGTGAAATCTTGGCTCTAGAAGAAAACAACACTTCGAGTATAGTTGCTTTGCCTCCAGGGAAGGTGCCCATTGGCTGCAAATGGGTCTTTAAAGTTAAATACACTTCTTCAGGAGAGGTTGAGAGGTACAAGGCCAGGCTTGTAGCCAAAGGCTATAGTCAACAGGAGGGATTGGATTACACTGAGACTTTCTCTCATGTGGCAAAAATTGTCATAGTGAGGTCTGTTCTAGCCATAGCTGCTGCCCAACATTGTACATCTATCAGATGGATGCCCACAATGCTTTTTTATATGGAGAGCTTCTAGAGAAGGTCTACATGGAAGTTCCACCTGGGTTTGCCATCCAGGGAGGGAAGCAGGTGCCTTGCAAACTTCATAAGTCCTTGTATGGTCTCAAGCAAGCCCCTCGATAGTGGAACAAGAAACTTACTGATGAACTGGTTCAGCTTGGATTTACCAAAGTCATTTTCACTAAGTATTATTCACAAAAAAGGTGCAGACAAAGTTGGTGATAGTGTTAGTTTATGTTAATGATCTTTTGGTAGCAAGAAGCAGTCCAAATTTTATCTTACAAACTAGAAATGGTTTAAAGCTCAAGTTCAATATGAAGGATTTAGGTGAACTTAAATTCTTTCTGGAATAGAGTTTGCCAGATCAAAGCAAGGGATTGTGATGAGTGAAAGAAAATATGCATTGGAATTAATAGCTGAACTTGGACTTGGTGGTGCCAAACCTGCTAGTACACCCTTGGAGATCAGCGCCTAACTTACTTTTGTTGAATTTGACAGTTTCATGAACAATGATACTTCAAATGCAACTGATGCAGAAGACAAGGAACTAGAGAATGTTGGGCCTTATCAGAGGCTGATAAGTAGACTCCTGTATCTCACCATGAGTTGAATTAATATTGCATATGTAGTGCAGGTACTCAGCCAGTTTATGCACAGACCTAAGAAGTCCCATATGAAAGCTGCTTTAAATCAAGGCAACTCCAGGTCTTGGATTGTTGATGTCCTCAGAAGGTTCAGGGAGACTTGAAGCCTAGTGTAACTCCGATTGGGGTGGATGCCTACAAACTACAAGGTCTATTGCAAGATATGCAGTTAAGTTTGGTGATGTGCTAGTATCCTGGACTCTAAGAAGCAGGAAACAGTTGCTAAAAGGTCTACTGAAGCAGAGTCTAGAAGCATGGCTTCAACAGTTGCAGAGTTAACTTGCTTACAGGGTTGTTCTCAGAGTTAGGAGTGGAGTTATCTTTACTTATAGACCTGCACTATGATAGCGAAGTTGCAATTCAAATTGTAGCTAATCCCATAGATCATGAAAGAACCAAATATATTGACATTGATTGTCACTTTATAAGGAAAAAATTGTACGAGGTTTGATCAGAACTCATCACGTGTCTACCAAAGAACAACAAGCTGATTTGCCGACTAAGAGTCTACGGAAAGTGCAACATGACTATTTGATGTCCAAGTAGAGGTTGAAGGACTTGTTTCAACCATCAACTTGATGGAGGGTTTGAAGTATTTAGTAGTGAAGCTTTAGGATGTAAAGTTGTATGCCAGCTAAGCTAAGTTAGTGGTGTCACTAGTTAGTTAAGTAGGTGGCTAGTGGTTAACTTATTTGTATATAAATACATAAGTATACTGTGTATTAACTATCTTTAATAAAAATGACAGCTGACTTTCTCTTACAAGCTCGTATCTATTTTTTTTCTCCATTTTAGTTTAGGAGCTCAATCTAGATCTAGGATTTCATCAATACCATAATTATTTTTTCTAATACATCAAACCGAACGAGTGCTTTGCCTAGTGCCTTGATTCCCATGCCATGACTACTCACTACTCTTGACTCTTTTGCACAATCTTTTGCCTTATATAAATAAGTAATTTTTATACAACAATCTCTTCATTATTAATGTACCAGTCCTATATCATTAATCAACTCATAATAATTTACTTATTATTAATCACCGCATAGACAATATCTGCATTATACTCTGCATAACTTGACCAAATGATCCCTCAAAATCTTAATAGTTGTCACAAAATTTGTTGGCAGGGGACCCCTAAATCAATCAATGCTACTTATTGAACCTTCTTAATTCCGATATAAAAAGAGAATAAAATCATTTTCCACTTCATTTTGAAAATAGTAACATATAAAACGATCAGAACTAAATACTATAGGCCAATAAAAGGAAGAAAAACAATTAAAATCTTTTACTTGGAATATTAGGAATATAAAACTCAAAATATTAGTAGTGTGAAAACCAAAAACAGAGAAATTTTGTAATAACCCAAACGTAACATTGCTAGCTGTGTTCCCATCCTCTCTTCTTCTCGTATAATTCGAATTCCTTCCGATCGCCGGCCGTCGTCTCGCCGCCGGCACATTCATCTCTTCGGAATCTCCGCTCCACCGATGCAAGCGTAGGAGAGCTGCAAAAATACACACGCACAGAGGCACACACAGAATCAACATTTGATCGATTGAGAGAGAGAGCGAGAGAGAGAGAAAGCAGCGAAGGAGACGAAAGGGAAGGATGATAACGAGATCAAAACTAGCAGAGCAGCTGAGAGAGTATCAAATTAGATCAAAACACGATTGGGCTTCCGTCTCTTTCTTCTCCTCTACCTCTAACTTAACATCCACAAGGTATCATTCCATTCCCAATTAGGGCTACGTTTTCCTTATCCTATATTTCTTTTAGCTTCGTTTTCCTTATCCTATGATTTTTTGCATAGTCTATGAGGTGTTTATGGATAGATACGTCTGAGAATTGGATTTGATTTGGTTAAATCCATTATTTAGTGGTCATTTTTATGTTTAATTGAGGATTATTATATGGAAGTTTAATTTTTTGGCATGATTAGTTGATTATTTTGGCTCGCCAAAGTTCTTTGGATGGTAAAAAATTGGGTCTTTTGACTCGCAGCAGGGGCAAAAAACACTAGGTTATTTCTTCCTATCTGCCCAAGCCTTAGTGGGCTGAGTCCTGGACACCACCGTCGTCAAAAAAAGAAAAAAAGGATTGGATCTTTTGAATGAGAGGAATATTATGAAGCGATTAGATATAGTCCAAGTAATTGTTTGCCATAGAAGTTTTCTCATATGACTTGATTGATTGAGAGTTGCAGTAGATTTACAATCCAGTTTGACGAATCAGTAAAAATATATTACACTGTTTTTGTGTAATGTATGTCTCACATGAAAAACTACGAGTTCAAGAAGAATCCGAGCCATTTTGTGTAATGTATGTGTTACATGAAAAACTAGGAATCCAAGAAGAATCCGAATCTTCAAATGCCAATTCAGGGAACCACGGAATTCTCTAAGAATGGCTCACAAAAGAAGAATAATAAAAAAGATGAACTGATGTGTATTCGACAATGGTAAGCTGATTACAGTGGGTGATTTATACACTAAAAAGTTCAGTAAACTGGTATTAACACTGCAGTTTCCCATTATCTCCCCTTCTTTGAATCTTTTGAATCTTCTTCTGGTTCCTCTTTCTCCATGTAGTAGCTTAAATTGTGTCCTTGTTTCAATAATAACATTGCAGAAGCATTTGAGACTGAATGTGTCGGTTAGTTGATGCTCATTCCTCAATGAACATTTATCATTTTTTTGGTTGTAGTTTTATCAAGTCCTGCAACAGCTCCTTGGCACTAACAAGCTTCAATTCCTTCACTTGTCTTCTAAATCTAAAATCTTGAAAAACCCTCATTTTAATCCCCCACTAATGTAAATATCATCTCACCTCAGCAGTCAAATTTGTTCAAGAACTCCTGCTTATCCATACGTTAAGGTGTGACCAACTATATAGCTTTTCAACTTATTTAACTTCTCTCTTTCTAATTATATTTTCCCCCATGATGCTCAACCTAGGAGGATATCTCAATGGCGTCTTCCAGTTATAGCCGTGTACACATGTTTACATACCTTGCAACTGTTCTCTACCTTTCGCTGGTCTTCTTACAATCCTTCAATTAATGTGATGTTGTTCTCCAGCCATTCTGCATCCACTTTTTGAGCTCCACTTGAGTTCCTTTTCTATTAGCTGACTATTGAGTTCTTTTGTTAGCTATTGGAGAATCAACTTATTCTCAAAAAGAAAAAAAAAAAATCAATATGAAACAAGATAAGGCAAGTAGGAGTACTGGTGCTAAATGTATAATATGTGTTTTATCAATCTAGATTTGCCCGCTTTTGTTAGTATTGTCTTCCACCAGAGAAACCTTTCGACGTGATTTCCCACCTTAATTTATTGTATTTCCGCGAACTTAGGATAGATAGATCACCTGTGGTGAAATATAACCGTATCAAATGCTTTTACATCTGTTGCAACAAGTTCCTTATACTTGGTTGCTGTGGTAAATATGTTCACTTGACGAGGTGGTTTTTCTTTTTTCCCCTTCTTTCATCCTCATGAGAAGTTATTTTAGATTTTCGCTATTAAAGCTGCAATATGGAATAAGACAAGTAATTGCATTCAATAGCCGTTAAATCCATATGGAACATAAGCTGGACTACTGATTATACAATTTACATTCTATGGTGCTTTCTAGTATGATCGTATTTGTCTATATGAAAAAGAAAAGGTAATGTATGTATTATCGTGTTAAGCTTGCCCCTGTTTTTTAACATTGCTTCTTCCACCTTGCAAATCTTTTCTTAAATCCTTTCCACTGGATCCATTGAGAAGTTGACCAAGGTATAAGGGAGTTTCTCCACTGTGATTGAATACCTACTGACCAATACTAGGTACTACATGGTAGGTGGCATCCCACTCTTTTGAGGCTTTCCAATCATTAAGTACTATGCAATCATATCTAAGTACCTTTGAAATGCGATTTTGTCGTGGATTAGTAAAATGGCTCATAACATTTTGAGACTTCTCTACCTCTTTCTATTTTTATATTGTTGATAAGTTACCTCTTTTTTTAATTTTACCAAAAAATTATCTACTATTAACTGATCTTCAGAAAGAAAAAAACTGGCATGTTTAACGTATTTTAGGATTTGAATGAGCTACGACGCATAGACATTGATGTGCCAGTTCTTCCCTTTTTCAATAGTTTTGGAAACACAGGGATGACTTGTTTTTGGTAATAAAAGAAATTCGCACATCAAAATCTCAGAAGCAGGGACGAGTTATTAGTCATTTGTTTCGAGAGATTTGTTCAAGGACATCAAATATATCAGTACATGTAGAGGCAGCAAATGCTGGATTGAGTGAAAATGTTAATAAAACCTACCTTTAACAATGGACTGGATGAAGACTTTGGTGAATGGATCCTTACTGCTTGGTCCTACAGCTGTGTAGGTCTCTTAAACAAAACCTTTTGCAATTTCCTGTTATGGAGGATTATCATTGTCTACGCATCGTTACCACTTCTGGCAGTAACTTAGAATTTGTTTCTTCTGCGCTTTTCCTCTTATATCATTTTTTCTCTTTGTTGATGCAGGGTGGATGTCGTCATCTTTGTGATATGGGAACTGGTTGTTTTAGCATTCCTGGTTTTTTCTGCCGTTTCACTGTACTTCAGGCATCTAAGGCTTGCTTTGATTTTAGTATGTGTGACCTTGCTATTACTTTTGTGCATGAAAATAGCAAAGAAAGTAAGATCGGCCAGGAAAAAGAAACGAAGGATGCTTCTTCCATTATCCATGTAGAGAAGTAGGATGCGCGAATTCTTTTACAACGAGCAAAAAAACACTTGTTTTTGTGTAAATTAGGAGAAATATCTTACTGCTATTTTGGTGTTCCTTTGTCTTTTTTTCTCTTTTAGCACATATGGAGTAGTTACATGTTGTGGGATAATTTCACTATAGAGCTATTTCGTCCGCTCCCATACTGCAGGCGTTCCGGCTGGTGATGCTGTTTCTTGTTGGTTTCATCCTTCTCGTGTTATGAAATTTCCTCTACCTTGCTTCTTGTTACTTATATTCACTCTACTTTGCTACCAGTTATCAGCATTAGATGCTGGTAGAAAGCGCTAATTGTTTCTAAATCCTGAATAATAAGTGACCCTAAAACTATGATTAACAAGCGAAAAAGAGGAGCACATGTATTTTCTACCTTCTCCCTTCTTCTTCACCAGGAAAATGAAAGATACTGCGAAAACTGCAATGCGATGATCGGAAAAATGGAGATGAAGAAAGGACACCACGTTTTTGTACATTGATGAGAAATGTTTTCCACCTGCAATTTAGTAGTATAGTACTGCTTCATTTGTTTACTTTTACAGAGCTGTTATGCGTTTTTTTTCACGAATACGGAGAATTATTCCCTTCGTACAACAATACACTTAAGAAAGTTCTACCAAGTTAATAGAAGTCCAAGATAATGTTGTGGACCACCGCGGGCCTGGGCCTTAGGCGGGCACGGGCCTGGCGGTCCTGTGGGTAGGGACCGGCCCGCTATGGGCCTAAGCCCACATGGGCCCGGGCTTAATGGGCCGGGCCCGTGGGCCAAACGAGCCTAACGGTTCCTATATATATATATTTTTTTTAATCAACGGAAATTTCTTGTAAAGTATATATGCTACTAATATAGATTGCATATAATGTATATGTATTAGACATATATATATATATTGCTTTATATAAGTGTTGCATATAATGTATATATATACATATATATATATAGATATAAACTATATATATAATATAATGCCTTATATATATATATATATATATATATACATACATATATATATACATATATATATATATATATATATATATATATGGGGGATACATCCATGGATTGGACAATACGACAT